>CM066034.1:1041701604-1041726528 GCA_033557465.1 Ichthyophis bannanicus
GTCTTGCAGATGAGGCTCCCCAACCTGTTTTGGGAGGCATCTGTTGTGAGGGTTGCCTGGGGCAAACAACTGTTGGAAAGGGGGACCCAGCCAACAGATTTTGGGTGGATCTCCACCACTGGATGAGAGACCAAAAGAGGCACCTGGAGGTTGCTATTTTGTCTGACACAGCCACCTTGATGCTTGAGTCCACTGGGTGGACAAAGTCCATTGAGCTGACTCTCTCAATGTGAAGGCGAGCATAGGGGACCACATGCACTGTGGATGCCATGTGGCCTAGCAGTTTAGGCCTCTCCCGGGCAGTTAAATACCTCCTGACTGACATCTGGGAGGCTCCTGCACTATGCGTAGGCAACGGGCCTTGGAAGATATCCCTTGCCGTTGGTAGTAACTAACCAGCGCCCTATTAACTCTAGGGACTGAGTAGGGGTGAGCTGGGACTCTTGGTAGGTTTACCACATGTCCCCGCTACAGCAGACGCGCCCTGTGCAGTCCAGGGAAGTCTGGGTCCTGACTGAGATGGATCTCGGATGAGCCAGTCCGTCCCGGTATGGAAGAGAAATATTCCGCAAAGTGCGTAGAAATTTGGCAGCTACTACTTGCCATGCCATTTGGTGAACACCTCTTTGAGCAGAGGCCATGACCGAAAGGACGCACCTTTATGGTAATGCTTTCCTTGGAAATAGAAAACGGAGGAACCTTCTGTGAGAAGGATGGATGATGACATGTGTTTAACGCCCATCCTTGAGATCTATAGAACCAAGCCAATCCGGACTCTGAAGGTATGAAAGGAGAGTTCCCAGAAATCAATCTTGTAATTTCTCCTTGCAATAGAAATTTGTTCAATTCTCTGAGATCTAATATGGGTCTGTAGGCCCTCGTGTTTCTTTGGGATCAGACAGTAGGTAGGAGTAGAACCCTGACCCTGTTTGAAGAAAGGGAACTTCTTCTATTGGCCCCTTGGGCAAGAAGGGGCTCCACCTCCTGACCTAGAAGGCTCGAGAAGATATGTTGGTAGAATTGAACTTGTCTAACCATGGTTGTGAGGATGAGAGTTTTGAGAAATGAATTTTGTAAGCTCTGCCCTTAATGATGGAGAGGGGGTCCCACTGCTCTGCTGTACTTTGCTCCCATCTGGGAGCAAAATGAGCTAACCTTTCTGGAATGGTGAGAAGCTCTGGCTGTTTCTCAAGAGCCAGAAGTACTAAGTTTCCTAGCAGCACAATTCAAAAGCCATGAGGGAGCTGGGTCTGCTTAGTTGCAGTCAGCCCCTGTAGGCTTAGGCCTGGCCTGTTTAGTTTGCACACGCGTAGCAGCAAAACGACCTGGTAGGATGCGTGTGGGCCATAAGCAGGATGGAATCTTCCTTTCTTGAAAAAATACTTCTTGAAAGGTTTTTTCTTGGCAGGAATTCAGCTTGACTTTTGAAAGTCAATATCCAAAGCAGAATTTTCTTGCAATCCATTTGAGTGGCTTTTATTTCCAATCTTTGCCAAACAGGTTTTTCCTCGCCCTGTACAGGGAATATTTCCCAAGCCATCCTGGACGCCAAGATGCTAAATCAGAAGCTTGGCGCCAAGCAACTTCTGCGTGCAGCTATTGCAAATGCCGAAGCTACGCTGGCAACCTTCAAAGGAGTCAAAAGCTGCACGGTTGGAAAACGTTGGAATATCGGAGTATGCTTAAGCCAAATACGGATTCTTCCCTTTTATCTCTGGAAGAAAAGGGAGGAAAGTTTGGGCAGTTTATCTGCAACTTCTTTCAGAAACATACCCATAGTAAATACTATAGGAGTTGAATTCTGGCAATGAGCATACTGGCTTGGAAGATTTGCCTACCAAAAGCATCCAATGGTCCTGCAGTCTTTTCCTGGAGGAGCATAGGAGTGTCCTTTTTTTTTGCACTCTTTATATCCTTTTCCATAGCTGACTGCCACCACAATAGAAGTTGGTTATGGAGCTGTGTTTTAATACAAACCAGGACAAGGAGGGACACGGTACATAGTGTCCAATCTAACTAGAATGAGGAGAGATAGTGATAGGACGTCTCCCATAAGTCAAGTCAATGTTATCATAAAGAATCTCATGAATTGGCAAGGTGACTGCCTCCTTATGAGCCTTATAATAACCTAAAATATCCCATTTTTTAGCTCTAGGCTCTGATTCAGAGGTTACTGAAATAGAAAGCCCTTTAGCCACTTCTCTTTTTGGAGTCTTGAAAGGACAAGTCCTCTGGAGGAGACATTCTTCTTTTTGGAGAAGGCGGCTCTCTTCAGGAAGGGCTATGGATACTTTCAGCAGACTTCTCCGATGCATCAGAATCTTCGGAGGAATCAAAGTATCGACTGTCATCTGTGTCTCTTCCAAAGCTCGATATGCTTACCGAGCGGTAAATCGACATCAAGGCGTCATCGTTACCGTTTCGGTACCGATGGGCATCCCTGGACAGGGAAACCGCTACACGTCCGGCATCCTGTTCGATGTCGATGCAGTCGTTACCGTACCGACACTGTTGCCGGTACCGTAGCTAATACCAACAACGGAGTTTGGTGTGGTATCAGCGGCGTCGCAGCTTGAATGACGTCCATGGATAGCCTGCTGCATGGATCGAACATTCTGATCCATCGACGCCAATGAATGCCTGGAATTCTTTACCGGAAGGTTGCGCCGGTACCCCAGAGCATTTTCTAACCAGTGATCGGGCGAGTCCGTGCAATCGATTTGTCACGCTGTAACCCCATAGGTGGAGCTTTGGAAGCCGGAGCTTCCCGCTGCGGGTCTTTTGCCCCGGTGCCGGCTCCTTCTAGGGCAAGCCCGGAGGCAGGCTCGATGCTTGTACGGAGATCTAACCCTTCACGGACCGGCTTTGGATTTTTATGTTTGGTTACCTGAGATCCATGGGAGGAAGAAGCAGCCCTGGAAGACGGCGCGGCCACTGAAGCTGCATCAGAGGGAAACCGCACATGGAGCTTGGCTGCTCGGTTCTGTAACCCATCGTTTTGGACATCAAGGAGCAGGACGAACAATCCAAAATGGAGTGGTCAGTACCCAAACATTTAAGACACCATTCATGGGTGTCAGTAACAAGAAATAGTACCGCTGCAACTTAGTGCACTTTTTTAAACCCGGAGGCTGGTTTTTTTCCATGACAGGAAAATTCTTTTTGAGGCCTAATGCCCAAAAGAGGAAAAACACACTAAGAGAGGGCCAAATATTATGTTTTTTTTTTTTTGTTTTTAATAAGAAAAGGAAAGACCGGCGGTACCAGTCCGACGTCGGGGAAGGCAGACTGCGCCGACCAAGACATAAAACAAAACAAAGAACTTCTTCAGCTGTGACAGGAACACAACCTGCTGTGCTCCGCGGCAAAGAAGAACGGGGATAGGCGGTTAGGAAAAGGCGGCCAGGGCGCGCGCAGGCGCTGTGGAGTGCTGCCCACAAGCTTTCCTTTTTGGGAAGCTGGGGAGCGTTCCCGCGCATGCTCCTTCGGTACCACGACGTAACCCATATGTGAAGACTCATTCCTGCTTGTTCCTGGAGATAAGGGTAGCAGTGGGATTATAAGCTTTGCATAGGTCACTTTCATCCTACTTGCACCAGCCTTGATGGTGATGATTCCGAGCAACTAAATCATATCACATGTAACTCCTAGAAAATGTAATACGATCATACTGACCCACGCACGAGCAATAAATCAACCAGAAATGAATAGGTATTCATCCAGGGCTCTGAAAGAGTTCAAACATGAAACAGGTTACAAACTGGCCAGCAGTCACTCATTCACCATCCACCCATAACCCAGGACTGAAGACAGCTTATGTTACACTGATGTTTAAAAAAAAAAAAAAAACAAAAAAAGAGTGACTATGGACTAGACTATCCTTATGTCCCTTCCCCAGGAAAATGGTTGACAATGACTAACATAACAAAATTACTTCCCATATAGACAGACATGGCTTAATGGAAATGAGTCAGCATTGGTTTTAGCAAAGGCAAGCACTGACCTAAACCTTATATTAGATTTTTTTGAAGGTATAAATAAATCAGCCAGATAACAGCGAGTTAGCTGGTTTTTTTTTCTATTGTATATTCAGATTTCTAGAAGGCATTTGACAATGTTGTGCCATGAGAAACTCCTTAGGAAATTATACAGACATTAGCATGCAACAACCAATCATTTTAGGGCTCATCTGGAAGGACATCTTGAGCTATCTGAGCCATCCCGTAAAAACAATGACTTCACACAAGTTGAGAGAAATTTACTTGGATTAATACACAGGTACACTAAAAAAATTTTTTTTCACCGCCCTCTAATGTTTCGATTGAGTTTTTAAAAACGTTTTTTTGGTGCGCGTGAATCCAAATCTGGTTAACCAATTTGCTCCATCACGTACCGATTTTTTTGCTACATTGGGTGAGCATTTTGAGGTGAACGTTTCATATTGAGTGCGATCGCGATAAAAGTTTTACCTTGGATGAATTCTTTATACTAATTGTTTAGTATTTATGTCCAATAAGAATACCGAAATTTGTCACAAGTCAGCACATAAGAATAGAGTAATGTCAACAAACCACACTGTTGATGGTAGCAAAAATTGTCTGCCCTTAAAACAGCCACATACATGTGCACAAACATTGAGGCATATAAGAGCGAGGTTCACACAAAGCAAAGCAAAGAACTGTGCAAAAAATGGTGTACAGGTATGTATTTAAGAATAGAAAACGCAAACCGCACCATTGCAATACATGAATACAAACACCCGAATGTGTGCAAATAAAATTCTAATAAATGAGATCCGACACTGTGGTAATAAAACTAGCAACTTTTTATTTCAAAGTTTAGTAAAAACACGATATTTGTCACCACAGTTTATATTTTAAAGTCATTCTTGTGGTCAATCAATCTCCTGGTGTGCCCGTTTCTTCTTCCCCCGAATGCTTCTCTTGGTGCGCTGCTTGGTGTGATTTTTCATCTGTGAGTTTCCCGCATCAGCAAGCAACCAGCAGAAATCAGCCATCATAGTGGGTGTTCCATCTTCCTTGTTACCTTCTCTCGTGTCCCTTGAATGTCCTGGTGGAAAACCTTTCACCTTGTTCTTCACTGGTACGCCCCCAAGATTTCGGGAAAGTAGTTCACATGGGAGTGCAAGAATTGGACTTTCAGGCTCATGTGTACAGCCTTGTTCTTGTGAAGGCATTGATCATCCTTGCAACAATATCCTTATAAGTTCGCATCCCCGCCTGTTCCCCCCAGAATTTGAGACCAACATCCTTGAAGGAATCCCAGGTTTCTTTTTCCTTCTCAGACATCGTTTCAGCTGAATGCTCCATCGGAAATGAGTTTCCTTATATCAGGGCCAACAAACACTCCTTCCTTTAGCTTGGCTTCAGAAAGTCGGGGCCTTTGAGCAAAGGTACCTGAAAGCACTCACCATCTTTTGGAAGGGGACTTGATGATTATTGCTTAATGAGACCCAACTCCATGTGGAGAGGTGGTAATAAGAATGGTATCACAGGTACCAAGGCTCTCATGAAGAACATTTTGCTCACCGGGTCTCCCATACGCCCGAATTGGCCAGTCTTTTTCATCCCCCAGTGTAGGTCGCGGGCCCGGCTATCCCACAAGTGCAAACGGAATGCAGGGCTATTTGGTGCAACTGGATTGCTGCCCTAATAGCATGCTAGAAGTTTAAAGTCTCCACAAATCATCCACTTATGCTCATCATAACTCAATCTTCTGAAGAATCAGGGCCAAATTCTCGTATTTTTTCTTCGAGCATAACAGAGTGAGCAATAGGACCTGAAGCGAATGTGTTGCCATTATGAAGAAGAACACCTTTTATGCTGTCTTTTGATGAATCAATGAACAGCCGCCATTCCCCCCAGCAGGATCATAACTTTCGTTTAAACTTTTCCATCACTCCGTATATATCGTGGCAAAATACCAATCTTCCTCTTTGCTGAAATACTTTCAAAAATTGGGTCCTCGCGTTTGCGGTACCAATAAAAAGTTGTTCCTGGTGACAATAGATTTTTCTTTTAAAGCCCTAAACCTAGCAGTTGGGCAGCATCTTTTGGGATTCCTAAATCCCGGACTAAAGCATTCAATTCAGCTTGAGAAGAAAAGTTCAGGTTTTCGATCTGGTTTCAGTTTCAAACTCTGAAGTACTGGACTCATCGGGAAAAGCCATCTGATGATCCTCATCATGATCTAACCGTCCACACAAATATGATCCAAAGATTTTGTTGGTTCAGGCATCAGGTACTTTCTGTGCTATGAGGCATAGGCCTAATTGCTGAGGGAAGGTTGGGGTAACTTATTAAGTTCGTATTTTTTAAGTTGTTATCCTTCACAATGCAAGAGCAAAAATAGCCCAGTCCCTGCTGTGGTCTCCTTGTGTTCAGCCACGCTCACATCATAGGTATTCTGAAACGAAATGCTTGTTTTTTACCTTTCATCCATAAGCTTAGATCTTCCTCACCTGTCTTGCACACTTTGTGAGGAGCCCACACGGTTTGTCTTGATCGCCTAACTTCAACTTCAACCGAAATAGGCGAAATATACTTTTTTAATAAAATTGGCCCAGAAATGTTCCTCGGCCACTTGTTTCACGGTATATTCCCCACAAATAAAACAAATATGTCCGGATAGTTGACTCAACCTCTGGCTCTGTGAGGCCATCACAAATACACAGCACTGCAAGTTACAAACTGTAGTGAACCACTTCCATAAAGCTGGATTACGACTGAGCAAACACAAGGTAATAATGAACTTGCAAGAAACTGAAATTTGACAGGAACGTTCATGTCGCAACCACCGTTTTTGAGTCGAGCTAACGAGGCGAGGCGAACAGGAAAGAACATGTCCCAGCGGCGATTACTAGGATTTAGCCCCCCGCCTCCCAATTGTCCTGTTTAATGTATCAAATGAATACAAAAACCCTCTAAAATATCATGGGAGTAGTGTTTTCTAGTTAGTTTCACATTACAACCTCTATTTTGGGCCAAGAAAATAAACTGCAGGCCGGCTAAAAAAGAAATTATGTGAACATTCCTTATATGGGTAAGAAAATCTAATTTTGCAAGAAACAGTGACGTGATGGAACATTTTGCTTATTTTTCCTGGATTCCGGCACCCCAAAATCTATAGGAATCAGTTTACAAAACGGGAGGCAGTTTTTTGGTAGTGTACCTGTGTTATTTGAACTCTGAAGGAAATGACACTTAATGGTTTACCTAGAAGGCTTTAAGAGCAGTAATTTAAATCACTTTATTGTTGTTTCTTTTTACAAGGGGCCATAACTAAGGGAAGCACATTTGTCTGGAAAACAAATAGAAATTCAGTATATACCAAACTGTTATTAATTAAAATAGATGGACGCTTCCCAGTCCTAAAAGGACTATTAAGAAGTGGCTAAAAGCAAGTTTAAAACTCTACTTGTTTCAAAAATATTATTGCAATCTATATTACCCATGTAAATAGTTTCTAAAAAAACTGTTCTAATGTAACATGTTAGTTATATGTAAACTGCCCCCGATCTCTGGAAGGGGCGGTATAGAAAAATGTCACAAATAAATAAAAATTGCAATAATTGCTCACTCTGTCTTGACCTAAGGAAGGGTGTTTCTAACTCCCAAAAGCTAGTCAAAAATGTATTAGGCTAGTTCAATAAAATGGGTATCACTTCTTTATTGTTTTGTTTGTATTTTTTGTACTTTTGTTTCCTACATTTTTCTTATCGTGGGGAACAACAAGGCCCCATTACAATCGATGGAATTCAGATGTCGATGTGTCATCACCCCTGTTGCAAATAGATTAATGTATAATATTATGGGTGCAATTTAACAGCCCACCAGCCTGCAAGCATTTCTCCCAAAGGAAATTCTAACATGGTATTTCCATCTGAAAATCAGTAGGCACAATTTCACACATGAAATATCAATTTGCAACTTTTACACATTAACGTTTTGCAGCTTTAAACATTAAAGTTTTGAGTGTATTTCTCCTCCTTCACCTAACTCCCACCTTTTCCCTATCACAATTAAAACTTTTAATCTACAATTTTATGTAATGGTAATTTTCACAAAAACTTAACTCTTTATCTGTAGGAAACGCTTTGAAAATTCCCTGCGTGGACAGAAAACACCACCACCCTATTTTTTTTTTCCTTTATGTATATTTTCTTTACTGACTCAACCAAAAATTCTGTGTAAATCTGCAACGTACCATCATAAATGAAGTAGGCCGAATCTTTGAAAAACAAGCACAGCGAGGGCTCTCACTCCTGTCACATACTGGAAAGAAAAAAAAAAGTATATAATACCAAGTGCCACCCTGCCCGTCATAAGAGGAAGGTGATGGGCTTATGAGACATATGTTGGTTGCAGTTAAATTCTGCGCTGTATGCATGCTGGAGTAATGTAATAGCCCTGGGACGGAGGCCTGGCTTCAGAGAAACTGGGGGAAATGTGTATTTAAAGGCAGCTTATAACTGAGGCTGGAAAATACAAAGTTACTTAAGCGCTGGGTGTGGATTTTGAGCATAGGTAAGGAAAGAGGGGGTGTGACTAATAGGTACAAATACAGCATAAGGACCACAGGATGGAGAGGTAGAGGTATAAGGGTGGAGTAGTCATCCGATGACTGATCCTTGAATTTGATCCAATTTGGTGAAGTTGGATGGAGGCACATTTAAGCTGCTACTGTTTTTTCTGTTCTGTTTTTATTACTTAACTTGTTGGTTGTTTGTTAGGGTATGGAGGGGGAGAAGCAGGGTATCTCAACTGTGTGCATCTGAGCTTGTAATGCACCTTATGTTTGCATATGAATTTTCTATTTTGAGAATTCAATAAAGACATTAAAGAGTTAAAATATGCTAAATTAAAACAATTACTACTACTATTGGAAGTAATGACAAACTGTAAAGAAAAAGTTCAGGCAGCTGCCCTTGTGAACAAAAATACAAAGAATTAATAGAAAAACTACAACGTGTAAATTGGAGAACTCTTCAGATGCCCATGTGCTCTGCATGTACAATAGATATAGCACAACAGATTGTCCACACAAAGGTGATATTAAGAATTACCTGCTTAAGTGGCTTCCTTGAGTAACACTCCAGTGCAGTCCCTTCCCGACCTCTGGGTAGTCAACCCCCACCAGCCGCTTTTGAGACTAAGCATGTCATCGTTTGATAACACCAGTGTACTTAGGCAGCTGGCACCCCCTACCAGCCCCAGTAAACCTATGGACACAAGCAGACTCCACAGGAGAAACAGATAAGTAATTAAAATTTGAACCAATGACATATGATCCTCAACAACATTCGAACCAGGACCCCCAAACGCGACCGGAGACCTCCCTCTACAATAAGTAAGCATAACAACCCATAACCCCCCGAGTGCCGGTCCAGACTCTAGCGCTGTTTGTCGCTACTTGCTTCAAATGAAATGTGGCTCTGCAAGAAAGGATCCCGAACCTCTAGCACTGTGTGAAAACGGACTTCTCACGCAAAGATGACCTTTTTCGGGTCCAGGGTCGCCACGCCGCCTAGGTTACTGCATCAGAGAGGGTTCTGGGACTGGAATGGAGGTACTCCAGTTAAGTCATTCCGCAGGTAAGTCCTAATTATACCTTCCCTATTGTCCTTCCAGTCCAGTCCCAACCTCTAGGATGTACCACAGCAGTAACTAACAATGGGAATGGACCCCTGAGCCTGGCCTGAACCCTTCGTCCCCCGCCGCCCTGAATATCCAGAAGTAATAATGCTACACAAACGCATGAAGCAATGACCATGTTGGCCAACCCTATACTATCTCCCCGATGAAACTAAACTCACCTCTGCCCATGATGGGCCCGGAGCCCTGGTCGAATGGGTTCGTAATGCCGTGGGTTAACAACATATGCCACAAACAGATAAAGCCTAATTTCAACCGCCACTTAATTATCCATCTATAGATGGAGACCTTATAAGTTGCCTCCCGCCCTTATATGGTCCTCCAAAATAAGATGAACAAGCAATTTGACTTCCAAAACAGAGCTGTCCTCGCAAAAACAACCCCAATGCCCGCTGCACATCCAGGGAGGCACGACTGCGGATCAGAGAACTCTGCTGACAACCCCTAAGAGTACGGTCAGAGTGACCGGCTGGTTCAAATGAAAAACAGCGTACTTTAGACAAAAGTGAAGGAACCGGACACAAACACTTCCTTCTCCTTTAAGATGGAGAGAAAAGGCTCCCGACATGGACAGCATTTGGAGGCTCTGAGATTCTTCGGTCTGACAGAGCAGATAGCAACCAAAAACACTGGTTTAAGGGTCAGGTCCTTCCTGTGCAGGATTCCAGAGGCTCAAATGAAGCTCCTTTGGGGCCAACACTGGTAAGACCAACTTGAGCTCCCACGGAGGCATCACCAACCACATCGTTGGCCGGACCTGCTTTACCGCTCTTAAAAAATGCACCACATCTGATCAGCCGCTAAGGACATGCCTGTACCCTTCCATGGTAATAGCTGCCATCTGCACCTGTAAGGACCCACAGGCCCGCCCCTTCTCCCGGCCAGACCGGTCAGAAAGGGCTATCACTTTGGGCACCAACACCAACAACAGTGTCAGTACTGTCTTTTGGCGCACTAGGCTTCAAAAATGCAACCCACTGAGATTTTACAATGATGTGGATTTTCTTGGGCGGGCCTTCAATACGGTTGAACTCACCAGTGCCAAGTAAAGCCAACCTTCCTCAACCTAGCCCTTCCAAAGAGCCATGCCGTAAAGCAAGAAAACTTTGATCCACTGGAGGGCACTCAGACCAGACCTTGGGGGGGTCAACAGATGGACCCAGAACGGCAGAACGCCATGGCCCGATCCCCCCTCCGCCGGACCAGATCAGCAGTTACTACAGCCGCTTCGGCCAATAAGAATGACTTTGCCCGGGGCAGGGGATACACTTAGATTCATTGGACGACATGCCCAATGAAGCGCCCACAGGGAAAAGACATACAGTTAGTCTGTCCGTGGCCCATCAATGCACTAGAGGCATCCAGGTTCTTTCAACATTCTCTCTCTGCTCCTGCGGAAGGATTTGCCTTCACTTTGGCCGATGCAAAGGTCCGCCATGTAATCCATAAATCAGTGTGGCTCCACAATTTTGTTTTATTCTGCGAGAAGACGGTGTCAATGAGCATTCGTTTCCTGGGGCCCAGATGAACCAGACTAGTCGGACATGTCACATTCTCCATACCTGTGACAACGTGCTACTGAGATTGGCCTGCAAGATGGCACTCCGTCCAATCCATCCGCACCAAACCTGCCTCAAACTTCTCCAGATGCCATTGAATTCCCGTGCCCCCTTGTTGACTGATGTAGAGTCAACAGTGGTAGTGTGTTGTCGGAGAAGGCCCGGACTACCTACCCCCCATAGAAAGGGGTGTGAAAGTCCTGCAGAGGTGAGGAATAATACTGCCCTCAATCTCTAGTCGGTTGATGATTAGAAAACCACTGCTTCTCTGCTGTTCACACGAACCCTGAGCAAATGTGGCCTTTGGGTACATGAGCCTTCCCGTCCGGATGAGACTGGCGTCCATTTGGTTCAGCGACACCCAGTGTGGTGACTCCAGGTGGCATCCCGGCTGGATCGTAATCTCTGGGCGTAGCCACCATCCTGATGCCCTTTGTAGTCCCACCTTCAGACAGGGCAACAGAGGATGCCTGTTATGGTGACCAGTAGGCGGTTAGCATTGCCCATCTGCTGGCAAGCCTCATATGGCTCAAGCCCAAGTGAACTCCAGCTCGATCGTCACTAGCATGGTCTTATAACACCTGCAGATATTGCCAAGCTGTCAGCCAGCACCAGGACATTATGGAGAAGTCACGTCACAGTCGCTGATGCAGTGGCCCTGGTGCTCTCCTGCCAGGCTGGTGAAAACACCATGCCACTGTGGCATGTTGAAAGCCGGCTCTAGAGAATACTCCAGTTCTTGGGAGCTTGAACCATGGGTACCACAAAGAGGAGAAACTTAGACGATGCAACCGGGCATAATTGGAAAGTGCAAATAGGCCTCCATGATGTCAAGGGACATAGAGAAACTCTCCCTCTCGAATGGCCATAATGACAGACCGGAGAGTCTCCATGTGAAAACGGAGTACTAGCAGATCACTGTCGTGATATCATGCTCTTGAGGTCAAGAATGGGACAGAAGGTAGCCCTCCTTTTTCTGGCACCACAAACCAAATAAAAGGAGTAATTGGATACTACTTACCACGGCTGGCCCTAGGGTATTGTCAACATACACAGCCCCCAACTGTATCAAGCTGCTGGCGAATGGTGTCTCACAACGGTCCTTTGCCTTGCCCCGAGCCTTGCACAGAGATCGTAACAAAAATGAATGGCCAGCAAGGGGTCTGGCAAACTCAAGCAAGGCAGACACATTGGTTGGATGTGTCAGGACCCAGGCAAGGTCATACAAGATCGCGAAGCCAAACTCTCACAGCGTCACCTCCCCCAGGCCCTAACCTCGCATTCACTTGTGCCTTATTTGTGGCAAGCAGAGGGAGAGGAGAACAGAGTAGAATCCTTGTCCTGAACCTCTCAAATCCCTGGAAAGGCTTGTCTGTGAGAGGGAATAATGTCCTTTCTGGTACAGTGCAAATCAGCACAGCGAACATAGTCTAAAATCCTGTTCTTGACCCACACAAAAGAATTGCAGAGCATCAACGCCTCTGCTTGTCCTCAGGGAAGTCTAAAGGGGGGCACTTCCCTAAGTCCCTATTCAAAACCGACTTAGAGTCAAGCATCTCCGAACAAGAGCTTACTCTATACAAAAGGTTAGCTTACTTAAAACCATGTACTTAGAGGAGGACATCGGCCGACCAATTATGCAACCAAAGGAGCAGCATGCCACCACCACAAAGGCCATGCTCTGCAAGAGACCTACCTTGATCAGATCGGGATCATGTGATTCAATCAGCCCCCAAAAGACCAGGGGACTCCCCCCCCCTCATTGCGGTGTCAGGCTCCAGAATGCCGCTGCAGCCACCGCAGGCAAGCTGTGGCCACAACTTGCGCCACCCCACAGACGAATATCCTCTACAATGAGGATCATGGTCTTCTTGGTCACCCGCCAACACCACGGCACTACCTTCAGGGAACGCATAAGAAGTTCCCTTTCAACCTGCTCGGCAGCGAGGTTACAGCCATGGTCCTAGTTCCCTTAAGAGTCGGACTCGTAGTATCCCACCCATCCTGACTAATCTGCTTAATCCCCGATGTAGGGGAAAAACTTTTCCCTGACTATGCAGACACAAAGCCCTGACCAGCGGGTTTTCCAGGGTCCTCCTCTGTCAAGCTATGCTCCTGCTTGCCATATTCAGTGTTTTCAGTGAACTGAAGTAGATGAGGGTCACCACCGTCTCCCGCGCGGCTTAAAGACCACCGACTGTGGGTAATATCCTCTTTTATGCAGGATCTCACCTTCTTCCAGCTCCTTCAGCTCTTCAGCATCCCCATCACAATCCCCTGGCTCATCCAAATGAACGAAGGCCCATGCCCTTCCTGGGTCACCCTTGAGGCGCCGACTAAGGGAGGCTGGTTCTTTGTCTGATGTAGACTCATACAGAAGCAATATTGCCGCTCTCATTTTACCTCATTCAGGAGTGGTGGAGGGATTTCCCCACTGCTTCATACCGAATGCCTTGTGCATGAGGACAAACTCAGGGAAACACCCCCCCCCCCGGGCCCCAAACCCCCCATTACTGTTCCTTAGACGTTGAAAGGTCTGGGAGAGAAATGCTCCCTGCCTCACATTCCAATACGTGATGGTGTGGAGCCATCACTGCCCTCCAGTCGGGCCGGTGCTCCTGCCTTGTGGAGGGCGAACCATGCCCCCCCCCCATGTCCGGCGAGCACCCCTCGGACGCCCCCAAGGACCCTACTCTCCCAGACTTGTCTGCATCTACCTCCGGTAGTCCCTCTTACAGTTGTCCGGGTATCTGCTTCACAGCTGCAACATATTCCTGCGGCTGAAACCGTGTCTCGATGCACCCCACATGCCAAACATTTGGCTCTTGAAGGCATAGTAAGACCATGAGCAGAGAAGGTGCCCCCTCCTGCTTGTGTTCAATCCCTCCTGTTCTCTTCTGACGTTAGTGATTTTTTTTTTTACCCAAAAAAGCAAATGGCCAGCAGAAGTAAATGAGAAAAATAAATTGTGGAGGAATAGCCCCAGGGTCCGGTCAAGCTTTCCTTCCCCATTATCTGTCCCCTTTACGCACAGTGAAGAAAAGAAATGACGCTGCTTATGCCAAATGGTTCTGCACACCCGCAGTCCATGCATCTAGTTGGAGCCGCAAAATCAGAAGTATATGCTGCAGAAGAGTTTCCTTGCCCCCTGAAGGGTTTCTGCTGCTGGCAAGAATACACATGGCTCCCTGCTAGCTTCCCACCTCGTGCTCAGTCTACTCACTGGCTTCGGCGCTGATCTTGCCTGAAGAGAAACTAGTAAAAGGCCTTGTCTGTGCTAGCAGCTCTTCAACTGATGACTGGTTCAGGAGCTTCTGCCGGAGAACATACAGAAGGACGTACCCTGCCGCTAATGGTGCCCCAATCAATCACTGCTCTGTTCCTTAGACTTTTTTTTTTTTAAAACAGATTTATTGAGGAATCTGACAAACCAACACCCCTCTGCCTCTACTGCTAGGACAAGGGTTAGCCGTGAAAGCACCAAATAGCCAACGAAGGATCACCTGCTCTAGCTGCTTGGAGACTAAGCTTACTGGGGCTGTAGGTGGTGCCAGCTGCCTAAGTACAACTGATGTCAAAGATAACACGCTTAATCTCCAAGCTGCTGGTGGGGGGTTGACTATCCAGATGTTGGGACTGGACTGGAGGGACAATAAGGAAAAGGAGTTTACCAAAGGGCTTTTCTGAACATACAAGTAGGGGTGTAATTTTATAAAGCTTTTTTGTGAGTTGAAAGCCTGTTTTACATACAGAAGAGAGCTTTTACAAAATTGTGTCACTGTGTATGCACGTTAAATAGGCACAAGCGGCACAGTTTGGGTGGAATAGGCGATTAGAGTTACGATGTAAGCATGTCCTTTGTAGGACAGGCATTAAGGAGCATAGAGTGCATGCACATTTACATGTAACTCATCTTGAACTATTACTGAAAGCGTGAAGCTAAATGCACATGAAGGCCCATAAGAGCCTATGTTGCCTTTCTGAAGTTCTCACATAGGACCTGAAGCCTAAAACCTTGTTTCAAACAGTTTTTAAATAATAAGCAGGTCATATCATATCTCATATTGAGTGTCATTAAACAGATATTTACTCTCTTAAAAATGAAGTTTGATTATCATCCTCCCTCTCCGCCCTCCCTCCCATCTCTATATGGTGAAAGCATCTCCGTGTTCTCAAAAGAGGCAGGGTTAGGTCTGGGGGAGGCAATTATACAAAGATTTCATTTTAAAACCTGTACATGTATTTTCTGGAGTATGTTTTGTACCTGTGTATGCTGGCAGGATTTTTGAGGGGACAATTTTCTAGCCGTTTCCCTTTGAAAACAAGCTTGTGGTGGCAGAGGTACAACAATATCCATAGGACTGTGAGCTCCGCAGGCACTATCATTACCTTCCCTATGTAAACCTTCAACAGCCATGCCTGTAGGCATCCTCTATTGCATATTTGAAAGTCATTTTTTTAAGGACTCATGCATATAGTACAGCTTTCTACATGCATAAGAATGCTCATATGAACTGCCCTGGGATATAACATACATAACTGCATGCTACCAATAACTAGTGCATACTTTTGGAGCCAATTCCATAACGTGCACGTCTGGGCCATGGACATGTCTAAAACAAAACGGGCCCCCTTTGAACCTAATTCCGCATCCGTGGATCTGGGCGAGCCTACGGGTCTGAAATGCGAGAAGATAGACGTGTTCAGCACATACATGCAAGCACTATTCAGCCAGCCCAATGCCTCCATCGCGGGGAAACATTTTTGGACGTCCCCATGTCCACCGTGTATTCTAAAATGTTACACGTTTCGGATCTTGCCCATCACTGCGGCGGACCACCACGCCCCCTCGGGAAAAAAAGCAGCTCATCACAGGCAGTAGTTTGCAGATGCACACTAAGACAAATACCAATGAGAAATGACTGCTGCTAGCAAACTGGAACCATATACCCAGCCCACCTCATTCCCTGAAAAGTGCTAGGTAAGCCCATTGCAACCCAATATGGTATACCAGAATATAAATGTGAACATGTATGCAGTACATAACTTGTATCAAATGGTACGTGGCATTAGGAACCAGACCCAGTGATTCCTGTCTTGTCATCTCTACAAACACGTCTTAAACTGATAGGGATAAACCCTCGCCAAGTCCACAAACACCAAACTAACCGTGCAGGTCCCCCAAGGATGCATATATTGCCGAGCAATAAATGTATGCTCTTTCCATGCCTCTGGCCTACAAGTGCACTCATTCTGCTTGATCTGCACTACCATTTCCCTCTTATCTCTCCCTACAGCCCCTCCACGTAAACACCACTCTCTGTCAGATTGCTTCTATCGGTGCCTTTCCCTTCTACTGCCAAATACGGATGTCGCCAGATTCACCTTGCTGCTCCATATTCCTGGAACAAACTACCCGAGTCTGTCCATCATGCTTCATCCCTGGCCCCTCTCAAATCTAGGCTGAGAGCTCACCTCATCAGTGCTACTGTTGGATCAGACCTTCCTAAGCTCCCTTGTGTTTCCTGACTGTTCTCCCTGCCTTCATCCTGTTCACAGCTGCTGTGTTGACTGTCACGAAAAGATTGTATCTCCACTGAGCATGAACCATCTTTTACGTGTATTTGCGCAGGCGCTGTACAAATGATCACTAATAGTTGTAGTAGGACCTTCAGAATAGATAAAGACTAGGGGACGATGCCCACTGAAGCTACAGGTAACCTATTTAAGACTAATAAGAGAAAATATTTTTTCACGTCAACCGTGTAATCAACTCTAGAATTTGTTTACCGGAGGGTGTAGCAAGAGCTGTTAGTGTAGCTGGGTTTATAAAAGGTTTGGACAAGTTCCTGGAGGAAAGGTCCATAAACCCTTATTAAAAGGGACCCAGGATATCACTGCTTGACCCAATATGTGTGGAACCTCTGTCTTTTGGGGAAACTGCTATGTATTTAGGACATAGATTTGGCCACTGGTGGAAACAGGATACTGGGCTTGATGACCTTGGTCTGACCCAGTATGGCATATCTTATGTTCTTAATGTTCTGGCTATGTCATCTGAGGCCCACCTATACATGTACTGGCCTTTCTCACAGAGGCTACACCTGTTCCCGTCTGGCATCATGTTGACTGTACACATCAACTACCCTGTGGAGCAACCCTGTTTGCCTTCACACAGTCATCTTTGTGACACTGCTCCCCTGGTCAGGACAGTGTGGGCATGGGAGGGGAGATCCCTGTGCCATCACACCAAGTAGCAGACTCCAGATATATCACCATCCACTCTCGCAGCTCTCATTTATCCTGGCCTGGGTAAGGATGTGGGGCCGCATGGGACAATCCAGGAATGTTGGCACTACATCACAGCCGTGTCTCCCAGTGCCAGGCACAGCGGATGTATGACTGTCCTATCACACTACTAACAATATCTGATCTAATTAGAGTACCCTATGTAAAATAATCCAGAAGGAATCAGCATAGATTGTCTACGGCTAAATGTCAAAACATATCCCGGTCAATAAAAGGGGCCCTCAGAATAAAGGCCATTCAGCAGTGCAAACAGCACCAATACATACTCAACAGCAAATCTGCACCAGGGGCATGCATTACTGCTGTTTGCACTGTTTGAGTGCCCTTATTCTGATGGTCCCTTTATTATTGAAGAGGATATGTTTTGACATTTGACTATATTGAAATCCTCTCTGAGTTTGACTGCCCAATCACACTGGCACCTGGTGACACTGCGGTCATCCATATGGTCCTGGTACTGGCCAGGCTTTCATGACCCCCCTGAAATTGGCAGATGAGCACACCAGATCCTCCCCATGCAACCTTCAAACTACATACACACACACACACACACACACTTTCTGTCATAGAAACATGATTCCGCCAAAAGGATGCCCTACAACCTATACATAAAACTATGACAATCACATGGGGTACTGTGATAAGGAAGCTTATCATAGCTTAGGAAGGAGCTATAGGCAGGTGAAGTGACTCTGAACAAGCAACCTGTCAGTTCTGGTAGAAATAAGAAAACAGAATTTTCCCATAAAAGACCACCAGTCCCAGAATGCACCAAGGTTTCCAACAGCCATTAGAGGAGCTGAGTGGGAAAACGTGTGTTCACTCATGAGGGCTATGAGGTAATCCCTAAGCACTCATCTCAAAGGGCAGGGCCTGATTCAGCACAGCTGGCGCATGTGTTAGGGAGGAGCACTCATCACGGCAGAATAAGAGTAGAGTTTATTCTACAGATGACCATCTTACATGCTCACGCTACTGGGATATCCTAGAGAAGCAGCTTGATCTTGATCATCAGTTTCATCTGAAGATCATCAAAGCAGAAGCGCAAACCGGACGACAGAGAGGGAAAGGATACCCTTTGGAAGAAGGAAGGGAAGAGAAAAGCCTTTGAGAAGTTCTAGAAGAGTCCAAGCAGTACGTATACTGGGAGGTATTCCAGGGGCCAGCATACACCATTGGACTGGGGAAAGCCGAGAATGGTGCTGCAGAGCTAGGAATCACCAGAGGCTACCTGTGAGGGAGACGGCTGCACGTTGAAGGGACCCTAAGACCTGTGCCAGAAGGTATTTGAAGAGAGATCCAATATCCCGGGATCTGGAGTTGGCAGGCTGGACATAAGAACTGGACTAGATACTGGCCAGGCTATATAGAGAGGAACTCTAGCAGCAATGGAAGCTCAGGTATGAACACTGATCTATGCCCTAGCTATAACCTTGAAAGACAGCAGGGAAACAAGTATTCTCCTGAAAATGCTCCATTGAGAGATTCATCTGTGCCAATCCATGATATTGACCCATGCTTGTTGAACAAGGGGGAAATATAGCAGATGAGGATCCTGTTTATATGGACTGCTCTCTATCTAAACTCCATTGGTAACTTTCTGTATAAGTACAGCAACCATCACAAAGAAATACAAATTTGTTCTTTAATCTACTCAGAAAAGCTCCTGAAGCAGGATTTGACCCACACAGTGGAAGGCAAGCCAGCTAAGGGGTTTCAGCATGTGACTGCTAGCAATTAAGCCTGACCTAATTGCTTGTGAGCTAGGAGAGAATCATTTCTGAATTTATGTGGGAAGTAATCAGAAGTTAACCTGAAAAGAACAGTTTGTTTGCTTGCTTTGTAGCTTTTCATTGTTGTTTTCCGCTGATTTTGACTTGTGCTTTTTCCAAGTTAACACTGAAAGCACGTTACCTAATTTATGTGCTGACCAAGCATATCTGTGTTGGGAGAAATAACCCCATAAATAAATATCTTATTGGCTTTACCCAAGAGCACAACTAAATTATTGTCAGCAGCTGTGTCTGGTGTGAATGAACTACATTGCCCACAATAACCTTGCAAATCATATAGAATATATGCACTTGACAAGACTGTGAAGATTCTCACCCAGGCAGCCGTCTGACAGGACCTGATCTCTGGAAGGGGCGGTATAGAAAAGCACACAAATAAATAAATAAAAAATAATACCAAGACTACAAATACAATCTCCGTTTCTCACCCCCAAAAGGATCCTTTTCTGCTCACGCCCCATGACTGGCCGCTGCATCAGCAGTCCCGATTTTCTGAACATAGGGATTGTTAGGGTTCCACATATTTGGCTCCTTTAGCATAAACCACATAGATGCATAGCCTAAACAAACACTATTGTTCTTAATATTTTTGTAAGGTGTTTAGAAACGTTTCTTTCTCCTTACATCATTCACTCACTTCTGCTCCCTCTACCTTAAGAATGCATCTTGTATTTTTCCAAACTGCAGTTCCACCCGGTCAAAACATACTTTGTCACAACCATTCTTCATAAGGGATGCACTGCAGAGCACAGGCAGAATATTTTCTAAGTCCTAGCCTTATAGCACTTTTCAGCAGGAATAACATGGGCGTTTCCGGGAAACATGTAATACGTACACGGGCCTTTCCTGAATACACTTTCTATGTCTCTGTGGCTGACCACACCCCCGTTCCGCTCTCTCCCGCCCACATTCTGAGATCCCTATGCTAGTGCCGTGGATGTGCATGTCAGCAGTGTTTCAAAATACGATCTGGGATGTTTTTGGCACATAACCGTCTCCACTGTACATACAATCCCTTATTCGTGTTCTGGAATGACCCTCTTGGGCAATATAAATAATAGGCATTAATGGGGGTGGAGCAATATGGGAGTTTGAGATGCACTGTATGCACGCATTTCATTAAACAGGCCCATTTATGTCAATTCCTGCTAGCATATATATAATATATACACAGGTATATATATATACACAGGAGCAGGTATAAATAAATTTGTGTAAGTCCTCTTATAAATTTACCCACACGTAAAGCGGAGGCAATGGTGACAAGGCAGTGCCTTACATGACCAAGTAGTTGATATGTTTGGGGGAGGAATTTTGACACGAATATGTACAGATTCATGACATATGAACAAAGTATTTTATAACCTGATTGTGCACTTCAGCCACGTACACCACCACCATCTCCTAAGCTGTGTTATAAATGTACATGGCCGCATTTTTGCCACCACAACTGTTGAAGCTTTTGTGTTGCTTTTTTTATAGGTACCTAAGTGTCTTTATAAAATCAACTCAAATTAGGTGCTTACTAGGCCTCCCAACTTAGGTGTCCATTATAAAATTACTTTCATGGTGTATAATTGGCTGTCTTCCATCTCAACTTCTCTATAAATAGCAGTGACTTGAACCAACGGTGCGTTCCTTTTAACAACCACCCCAACGTCACCATTAACTCACGTACAGCAAATAAATAATATTTAACAAATAATAAAATACAGCAGAAAATATTAAAAGAATAATAACTGTACAGCATCAGCTACAAGACCACAATCGACACCATGCACAACTGGACCTCAACCAACACGGTTTCCACCCCAACCACGGAGTCGAAACACTCCTGCTATACCTATTTAACGACATACTACACCTCATAGACAACAGCAAGAACGCAATACCCATGATCTTCATTGACATGTCATCAGCGTTGGACACAGTGGACCACGGAACTCTACTAGCAAGACTACAGAGCGTCAGACTACATGGAGCCACACTGTGAGTGTTCCACTCCTACTTAAAACGGCAGACAGATACAGGTCATATCGAATCCCAACACATCCCGACCCATAAAGGTCATGCAAGGTGTACTTTCAAGGATCCGCCCTATCGCGCGCTATTATTTAACCTCTAGCCTCCAGCCTATATGCAGCATCATAAAACAACACAAGATAAAATACACAATCTCTGCATACGTCATAATGATATACTCACCAATCACAATCACCCTCTAAAACCCAGACTACACCAAGATAACAGAGTGTCTCATGCACATGAACAGCTGGTTTCAAGCCAACAACCTGACTATAAACTACAACTAGACAGATTCGCTGATAATCACACGAAAAACCGAATTCATCACTCCAATCATCATAAAGATAGACAACACAACCATAACCCATACAACCATAAGTAAAATACCTCAGAGTAACAGTAGACAAAGAACTGAACCTTCAGTCCCACATCAGCAGAACAACCAAAAACGCATACCACAAGATGAGACTATCCGACTCCTCAGCCCCTCCTCTCACCAGGAGCACTTCCGCACAGTATGTCAACACTAATAACCACAATCCTAGACTTCTGCAACCCAATATATCTTGGCCTAACAAAACAGATACTCAGGCCACTGCAATTGGCATAAAACACAGCAGCACGCACCACAATAACAAGAACACATCACACCCACTCTAAAAGACCTCCACTGGCTACCATCAGCTCCCGCTCCAGACACAAGACAGTCATAAACATATTCAAAATCAAACAACAGCTATCAGCCTTCAACCTACAACCACTCATACAACCAGACAGCAGCACAAGGCCAAGGCGGAAGGCACCTCCAACCACGTCAACACAACACCAAAAGACTTCACCAAGGTACGCAAGGACAAACCGAAAAAAAAAATCGAGCCCTATCACAGGCAGCCACCACACTATGGAATGCCCTCCCTAGATGAACAAACGGTCAACAACAGACATTAAGGAATTTAGGAAACTGCTCAAGACCGATCCTCTTCATAGAGCACTACGGTAACGCCACCTAACTATGCAACGGACAGTACCACGAGCTCCACCACCCTCCCTGTTCGACACATACATAGTATTGAAGTACAAAAGTCCTGATGTACATAGTATTGTATATAGCGCACAAGTTGATCAAATAGATCACAAAGAATACACCAATGACGCCTACACTACAACACACACGCATTCACTGTTCAAAATGCATGTGTATACACTAAGAACATAGAACATAAAGATATGCCATACTGAGGTCAGAACCAAGGTCCATCAAGCCCAGTAATTCTGTTTTCCAAAGTGGCCAATCTAGGCATATGTACCTAGCAGTTTTCCCCAAGGGTCACAGGTTTTCCACAATGCTTGTATTGGTTCAAGCATTGAGATCCTGTGGTCCCTATCTTAATAATTGGTTTTTATGGACCTTATCCTCCAGGAACTTGGTAACAAACCTTTTTTAAAACCCAGCTACCCTAACAGCCTTTGACCTACATCCTCCGGTAACAAATTCCCGAGTTTTGATTACACGCTGAGTGAAAAAAATATTTTCATAATTATTAGTCTTAAATAGTTTACCCTGTAGCTTCATTGCATGTCCCCTAGGTCTTATACTATAATTCTGATAAGGTAAACAATCGAATCTAACCGTTTCCCCGTTCCACTCCACGCGTTCATTAATTTTTAGACTTCTATCATATCTCCCCTCAGCCGTCTCTCTTTTCCATGTTAAAGAGCCCTACACCGTGTTTAGCCTTTCTTAATAGGAGTATCCTTCCATCCCCTTTAACCATTTTGGTGGCTTTTCTCTGAACAACCTTTTTCCTAAAACTCGCCTATATCCTTTTTAAGATAACGGCGACCAGAATTGCACCACATATTCAAGGTACGGTCCTCACCATGGACACGATATAGAGGCATTATAATAGCTTTTGTTTTATTTTTCCATTCCTTTCGCTAATATGCATACCTCGAGCATTCTATTTGCCTACTCTTGGCTTGCCGTTGCGCACTGGGCCGAGGGTTTTAACATGGTATCCAACAATGACGCCTAAATCTTTTTCCTGGGTGGTGGTTCCTTAATGTTGGAACCTTGCATCGTGTAACCATAGTTTGGGTTGTATTCCTTCCCTAGGTGCATAACCTTTAGCACTTGTCCACATTAAATTTCATCTGTCGATTTTGTGATGCCCAGTCCTTCCAATTTATCAAGAAACCTCTTTCAATTTTCCACAATCCTCTTGGGTTTTAACAACTTAAAATAGTTTTGTGTCCTCTGCAAATTTGATAACCTCACATCGTTATTCCACTTTCCAGGTCATTTATGAATATGTCCAAACCCAGCAGCGGACCCAGCACAGATCCCTGGGGTACACCACTATTCACCTTTTCTCCATTGTGAAAATTGGCCCATTTAGCCCCCTACCCTCTGCTTTCTATCTTTTAACCAGTTCCTGATCCACAATAGTACACTGCCTCCTATCCCATGACTCTTTAGTTTTGGCCAAAAGTCTCTGATGAGGACGACCTTGTCAAAGGCTTTCTTAAAGTCCAGATACACATATCAACCGACTCCACCTTTGTTCCACCCTGATTATTCACTTCCCTTCAAAAAAACATAACAGATTAGTAAGACAAGAAAAAATCTTCCTTGTCTATAAAGCCATGTTTGGCTTTCTTCCCATTAGGGGTCATTGACCTTATCTACATGCCTGAGGTAATTTTTATTCTTTATGATGGTTTTTCCGCTACCATTTTTTTTCTCCCGGTACTGATGTCAGGGGGCTACCACCGGTCTGTAGTTTTCCGTGGATCCCCCCTGGAAACCCTTTTTAAAAAATTGGTGTTGACATTGGCGGCCTCCATCTCGGTCAGGTATTAGAAGATGATTTTTAATGACTCAGTTCACTGAGATTACTAATAGCAGGTCTTCTGCAGTCTCTATGTCAGTTTCTTTCAACACCCTTGGATGTAATACCATCCTGCCCAGTTGATTTGCTAACTCTTCAGCTTATCTAATAGTTGTAATACATCTTTCCCTATGTATCTATCTTTCCTTCAGTTCTTCCGCACCTTTAAATACCACTTCAGTCATGGGTAACATCCCTACCTTCTTCCCTCAGTAAAGACTGAAGTCAAAGAATTCATTTAGTCTCTTCTCCGCTATTGCCTTGTCAGCCTCTTAGTGCTCCTTTAAAAAAAAAAAAAAATTAAATAAAAAAAAAAAAAATTAAAAAAAAAAAAAAAAAAAAAAAAAAAAAAAAAAAAAAAACAAAAAAAAAAAAAAAAAAAAAAAAAAAAAAAAAAAAAAAAAATAAAAAAAAAAAAAAATTAAAAAAGAAAAATTAGGGATACAAAACCAACAACCAACAAACAAAAAACAAAAAAAAAAAAAACCCCTTTATCATCTAATGGACCAACTGCCTCCTCTCACAGGTTTTTTGCTACAAATGTACTTGAAAAGGTCTTTACTTTCGCGTTTTTAACTTCTGCAGCAAGCTTTTTCCTCGAATTCTCCCTTTGCCTTCCTTATCCATGCCTTGCATTTGACTTGCCAGTGCTTGTGCTGTTTCCAGGTTTCGT
>CM066034.1:1041727028-1041838628 GCA_033557465.1 Ichthyophis bannanicus
AAGAGTGCAAAAAGGCATGCATCTAATCCTCCAGGCCGTGAGTGTTAGGACTCTTGCGGCCTTTGGACGTGCGATCCTTCCAGGCTTCCATGCTTTATGCTAGGATCAGTTCCTATATCTTGTATATGGGAATGTTCATTAAGGAAGTCACAGGGAGACGTAGAGCTTATGAGACCCTCTCCTTCCTGATGATAAAAGGCCAAATTCTTTACTCTTAAACATGCTAAGGATGTTTCGCGACAAGTTTGTGAATCAGCAGCCTTTGACTGCTTTGAATGAATAAGCAGAACCTCTAATATTGCCATAGGTGCAGTTAGAATTGCCTGACTCCAGGCATATGACTTAGAAATCAGGGTACAGGACAAACTGGGGAATATATCTTGCACAAGGAGAGAATCTCTCTGGCAAGGAATTGGGAGACCAAAGGACTAATGACGCAGATAGATGCCTGACCATATCACTTTGGATAGATTGTCACAAATATTACAGCTGATCCTGCGAGGAAAAGATTCCTCCTAATGAGCATTCGGAATTCTTCAGTAAGAAGAAGTTTTATACCTCATATACCCAGCAGGGACATCGTTCAAGGCAGTCTGCCCAAAAGGGACAGCAACAAACAAACTAGGCAACAAAGGAAGCCAAAAGCAGCTAAGCCTCCACCGACTCAGCCCTCCAGCAGGAGCTTTGAATTTCTATTCTAGAGAACTTTGCCTTTTGGCCCTCAACGGCCCAGAACCCTCCACCATCCCAGGAATGGTTATGTCAGATAAACAGCAGAGAATTGGACTCTGTCTATGGTACGAGAGGGATACAAGCTTCACTTCCTGCAGCAGGCCCCCTCCCACAATCGTAAGACAGTTCAATTCTCAGACCTCTCCCAACGACCGGTTAGGTCAAGAAGTCACAATGCCTCCTTGCTCAAGGAGCAATAGGAGATGCCCATTCCCCAAGGGGTACAGGGTTTCGACTCCCATATTTCCTTATTCCAAAGCAAACAGGAGGGGACAGACCCATTTTAGACCTCAGAGAATGGAACAAATTCCTCTTCAGAGAGAAGTTCAAAATGATTTCTCTAGGCACTCTGCGGCATACCTTCGGAGTCAGGATTGGCTTGGTACTCTAGATATCAAGGAGGCGTACACTCATGTTCTCAGCATCCAACTCACCGAAATTTCCTTCGATTCCTGTTTGAAGGGAAGCACTACCAATACAGGGTTCTTCCTTTTGGCCTGGCTTCTGCACCAAGGGTGTTCACAACATGCATGGCTTTGGTAGCAGGCATTTCTAATGCAACCTGGGGAATATACGTCTTCACCTTAATTAGACTACTGGCTCATTCGAGCCCCTTCAGCCAGAGGCCAGGGTTGCTTTGTCTCTCCCACACAATGCGCATCCTTCAGTATTTGGGACTTGTCATAAAACTACCAAAATGCCAACCTTGCTCCCACTCAATCCCTATGAGTTTGTATAGGAGCTCTTCTGCGTTACCAGACAGGACAAAGGCCTAACTGCCGACAGCCCCGCTGGCCTTCGCATTGGGTGCATTTAGCTTCCCAAGCCCAGTGCTAAAACCTCACCTCCACTGCTGCGTGCAAATGCTACATTTGCTAGTGCACATGGCATCCACACGTGCAATGTGGATTCCGTTATGCTCGCCTCCATATGAGGGGCAGCCCAGTGGACCTTATCCACTCAAGTGGACTCAGGCGTCTGGTTGCACCTGGCAGACAAAATATCAAACTCAGATTGCCTTCTTGTTTTATCCCTCCAATGGGGGACAGGGTCGACCCAAAAACCTTCGGGTGGGGTCTCCTTTTCAGCAACCCCCACCCCAAGAGCCACTATAAGCACACAGATGCTTCACAGGTGGGTTGGGGAGCCCACTCTGGCACGGCCTCTTAACCAGGGTACCTGGACATCCCACAGGAGGCCTATCCTCCATATCAGCCTCCTGGAGCTCATGGAGGCAATCTTCCTTGCTCTTCCAGTTTTTTTAATTTTCACCCCAGACCCAGCTCAGCTACAAGAAATTCCGTCTAGTTCAAACAGACAGTTGAGTGTAGCCATGTTTCTGTGTTGAAACAAGCAGGGCGGAACAGGCTCGTCTGTTGGCCTGTGCAACGAAAGCTTTGCGACTATGGGCCCTCGCCAGAGAGCAAATCAGATTCATCTCCTTGCGGTGTATCTTCTAGGCATTCAAAATCGTCTTGTGGCAGACAACTGTCGAGTGCTGCTTCCACAGGGAATGGTCGTCTCCATGCAGACAAGGTGTCCCAAATTTTTCAAATTTGGGGAAAACCCCGAACATAGACTTCTTTGCAAGTCTGCTGAATGCCAGACTTTTCCCCGGTTCTGTTCCAGAATTTTTGGCTTGATGTTTGACAGGCCAAGGATGTTTTTCCTCCTTCCATAGGGGTCAGGACCTCCTGTATGCCGTTTCCACCCTTCCCCTAATTCCCAAAACCCTGTTCACAAAGCTTCAGAGAGAACAGAGGTCCATATGATCCTCATAGCTCCCACGTTTGGCACAGCCAACCGTGGTTACGCCTCTGCTCCTACAATCTCTCTCAAGCTCCACCTCTGGAGGTTAGGATCTGCTCCAGAGTCTTCTTTCATCAAGAGGACGGGATGCTGTGTGTCGCATCCCAATCCCCAGTCTGCATCTCAGGGCCCTGGTTGCTGGAAAGCCTAGAACTTCATTGGTCTTAACCTTTCCCCGAGCAGGTAAAGGATATCTCTTCATTGTTCCAGGAAACCCTCTCACACAGACGCTCATATGCCTTGTAAGATGGAAAAGGTTTACCATATGGTGCTCGCCAGATAAGGGTCCTTTGAAAACCCTATTGCGATACTCTCGGAATCATTAACTGGGAGTATCTCCTTCATTTATCAAATGCAAGGGCTTTAGACCCAAGTAAGTGAGGAGAGTCCATTTGCAGCCCTATTGCAGCTGTAGTCTTTCAATGCCTCTCTAAATGGAGAAACCTAATTTTTCCTCTCTCATACTCTTGTAGCGAGATTTATGAGAGGCCTACTATTTTAATACGAACCGCCTCCCATTACAAGCCACCACCGGTGGCATGGGAACTTTAATCTTGGTACTTGGGCAGCTCATGAAACCACCCTTGTGAACCATTCGCCACTACCTCTTTGAAATTCCTTTCCTGGAAGGTATCTTTCTCATTGCAAGTCAAAGTCAGCACGTCGTCGACAATCATTGAATTGCAGAAGCCCGTTGGGTGGGCTGATCCTCCTTGTTAAAAGGTTCCCGTTCATGATAAGCGGAGTCCTTAGGACTCATCCCCCAATTTATGACCAAGGTGGTTTGCGCGCCCTTTCATTTAACCGCAGCGGTTTACCTTCCTGTCTCCTTCCCAAGGGCCTCACGCCTCCAAATTGTCAGAAAGGGTCCTTCATACTTTTGGGACTGTAAAAGAGCTTTGGCCGTTACTTGCAAAGGACAGCAGCAACTCTTTGTGGCTTTTGATCCTAGTCCATTTGGGACTTACAGTCTCCAAAAGGACACTGTCCAGCGCTGGATTGCAGAGTGTATGTCGCTTTTGCCTTATGAGAGTAAGAACCTTTCCTCTTGAAGGCCATGTCACAGCTCACAATGTGAGAGCCATGGCAGCCTCAATGGCTCGTCGTCCACTCTGTGTCTATTCTTCGGTAACCTACCTTCACAGCCCATTACTGCTTCAGACAAGGACTGCCCCGCCGGGATGCCTTGTGTTGGTCAGGCTGTTCTTCAGCAACCCTGTTTCCAGACTTAATCAACTCCTACCCAACCATCCCTGTTAGGATGTCAGAGATCCATGGGGGAAGTGGAGAGCCCTTTCACAAGGGCAGCACAAACTTTCTTTTCTGGGGCCATCTCCCTGTGCATCTATCGAAGCTAGGGAGTTCCCCATAGGATGAAGACTATACGTTCCTGGAGATAGCATTAGTTACTTCACCTGTAGCAGGTGATCTCCGGGAACAGCAGGAATTTAGTCCCTTCACAACCCACCCACCTCCCCCTAGGAGTGGTATCTTCCTATCTCTTTCTCTCTTTCCCTCTCTCTTTGTCTCAGCTTTAAACTCAACTGGAGAGGGACAGTTTGGTAAAGGTGGGAAGGCAGCACGCAGGCGTTGCGGGATGCTCCCAAAAGCTTTCCTTTTGGACGCTGGGGAGCGTTCCCGCGCGGGCTCCATCAGTACCGATGATACCCATATATGAAGACTAAATTCCTGCTGTTCCCGGAGATCACCTGTTACAGGTGAGTAACTATGCTTTTTCTCCTTTAGAGATCATCCGTTTTTGTCCCATGCTTTCTTGAATTCATATCCAGTCATTGGTGTCTACTACCTCCATTGAAAGACTATTCCATGCACCACTCTTTCCGTAAAGAAATATTTCCACAAATTACTCCCGAGTCTGTCTCCTTTCACCTTCATCCTATGCCCCCTTGTTGCCAGAACTTTCTTTCAAACAAAAGAGGCTGTCGTCCTGTACATTTATGCCCTGGAAATATTTAAAAGTCTCTATTATATCTCCTGTATCCCGCCTTTCCTCCAAAGTAATACATACTAAGATAATTAAGTATGTCCACATAGCCACCCTCTGCATCCACTCCATCCTGTTTATACGCCTTTTGAAGCTTCAGCTCTTTTCATAATCAGTCTTGAAGCAGCCTCTTCCAGTGGATGTGTTTTGTGGCAAAAAGTACAGGGACAAACTCAGATGATGCTTAACATAGGTAACATAGTAAATGAGGGCAGGTAAAGACCAATGTGGTCCATCTTGTCTGCTCAGTGAAGGATGTAGAAATGATCCTTACTGCTTCAGAGCAAATCAGATCCCTGTAATATTGCTTCAGGAACAAAGAAATGGGCAGACCTTTTGATGGGCCTGGAGGGTCTTCATTGTATGCCCTCTGGGGACAGGAAAATACCTACGATTGGAAAGGCAGGAGCTGAGTCCAAATTCCTCGCCTTTCATATGTCGACGTTGCTTTGTTTTGCAGGAATGCGAGGCCCAGGCAGTGTGATTAGAAAAGCAGGATTGTCATTCCTCCCTTTGCATCATGATGGCTGACTGTTTCAAATAGATGTTCTTCTGTTTCTCTTCTCTCCGTGCCTGTTATGCCTCGCGTGCCTTTACTTAGTCCCTGAACTCTTGTTCTTTTCCTCCCTTTGCAGCTGATCCCAGTAATGAAAATGAGAAGGTGGAATTTTTTAATTGGTTACTTGCTTTTTTTTGTGAGCTTATGCGCCATGATGTGTTTTCACACAATATTTATATGTGTACTCTGATCTCACGGGGAGACCTGTCACTAGACTCGCATGTGCAGCGCCCGCGCTCACCTTTTGATGACACGGGAGAGGAGAATGACCGTAAAGAGCAGGAGGGGAGCAGCAGCATCAAACTGGAGGTAAGAGCAGAATGAGAATTAACTTGAATTGATATTGGGTTTTGAAGACAGTAGGAGAAAGATGGTTAGGTTATCTGGCATCTCTCTACTTGATAACAGAGAAGGGGGGGGGAATGATCTGTATTTCTTTTATTTACATAAGTTTTCATACTTTAGCAACATTGGTCTCAAGCATGCTTCTATAAGTAAGTACAGTGTGCCCATTGCACATCCCTCCAACCCTATAATTGTGCAGAATAACACAAGTTCCAAACAGCAGCAACATAGCCCGTGATGTGATAGAAAAATCGCATTGGGTCCCCTCGGGTTTCTTCATGCACCATGCTGAATCACAGGGATTTTTCCTTTCACCCATTGGGTAAGCAGGAACTCACAAGACTCTTCCTTATGTGTGACCGAGAGACTTTCAAAATGATACTAAAATCAAGGGTGTGTGTCTCAGCCTACCACACTCCAGGCGAAGAAAGGGAGGAGGAGCTGCTTTGATCCTTAATGTTTCTGTCATTCATAGAATTGGGGGGGGGGGTGGTGTATTAAGCTTTACAATAATAAATATTCAAGAGTCTCAGTTTATTTCTATCTCCAGGAACAAACAGGAATGCAGTCTTCGCATATGGGTGACTGGCACCGATGGAGCCCGTGCTGGAACACACCCCAGCATCCAATAGGAAAGCCTTTGGGAGCACTCCACTGCGCCTGTGTGTGCGCCTTTCCAACTCCTCTCCTCTCTTTGGTTCTTCCTCTTCCACAGAGCCATCAGGATGTGCTGTTCTGTTACTGCCAAAATAACTTTCCATTTTGATGTGAAACATTGTACTTCTGCCTTCCTGTCAACGCTGGCCTGTCGAGTCTCATACCGGTCCCAATATTTATATTTTATTTCATTTTTCTAGATCTTTTTTTTCTTTCACACGGTATTACTGTTAGATTAGGCCTTGAGGCCTCCATAGCTTTATCTTTAGTCTTGCAGACATTTTCAGGCATGGAAAAAACTAGTGGTTTAAAAAAAAAAAAAGTGCTGGTACTATATCAGTCATTGATAAACATAAATAGTTTTTAAAATGTTTGGGTTCTGATCATTACCCCATTCTTGTCCTTTGTGTCACCAAATGACAGAGAGGTCTAAAGAATCAAGTCAGACAGTACAGATGGTTGTTTGGCCTTGGACTCGATGTCAGTGGCTTCCACTTCTTTGAGCGCAGTAGACTTCCTCTTAGGGATCTTAGGTTTCAAGTCCAAACAAAAGTAAGTCAAAAGCTCTGGCTCTGGCCGCTCCAAAGTCATCGGCATTGAAGACAGATACTGAGACTAGTAGAAGACCCAGAATAAGCATCATGACTCCCCCAGTAATGCTTCTGATGCAGACCAGCTCGGCGACCAAAGGGTGCCCCGGCAGGAGGATCTGTTCTCCAAAGCCCAATTGGGGCTCTGGGGATGCTTCTGAGGCATCAACCTCTGGAGAACTATCGGTTCTCAAGGACCAAGCAGGAAGTCAGTCCTCACTTATGGGGTGACATCGACGCCGATGGAGCCCCCGTGCGGAGCATTTCCCCCAGCTTTCTAAGAAAGCCTTTGGAATACTGCCCGCATGCGCGGTCCCCTTCCCGCCTAAAGGTGCCATCTTGCCAGGTCTTTCTTTCTTTTGCTTCTGTGGAGCCCATCGGACGTCTGTCCGTGTCACCCGGAAAAGTTGATGTTTTTTTTCAGCGATTACTTACTTCGTCTTTTTTCTCCGGTTTCGACGCTGGTTTCCCCTTCCCGCCAGGTTCGGTACACCAGTATTGAGCTCGTCGTCTATTTTTTTGGTTTTTGCCCTTCGTGGCTGGCGTTCACGCTTTTTTCCTGTTTTTTCCCTGGAGGCCGGTCCTTTGACCCTCGCGGGGCCCTTTTTTTCCCCCGATGGCTTCCAGTGATTTCAAGAAGTGTGATCGGTGCAAGAAACTAATGTCTCTCACCAACACAACACACGACTGCTGCCTCGCCCAGATCATGATCCAAGATCTGTGGCCCGTGTGGCAAATTGTCCACCAAGGCACTTCGAAGCCGTCAGCACCAGAAAGAAAGAATTTTCTCAGATTCTGCCTCTGGCCGAGCCCGGACCTCGTCTGAGGCCTCGACGTCTCGGGAGTCTGATCCCGAGCATCGCCGGGGTTCTTCGGACAGGGGGTCCCCCGATCGGGAACGCAAGAGGAAGAAACGGCTCGTGAGTGCGGCATCGGAGGAGGTCCCTGGTTCCTTGAGGGCCAGTCTAAGACCCCCGGACCACCGTCCCGGGGCCTTGGAACAGGAGAAGACGTCCAAGATACCTTGTGTGGAGCCGGAGACTGTCGGACACGTAAGTCCTGTAGTCCTTGTGGACTCTCCTCCGAGGGAGCCGACGTCGGGCCCGGCGCTGCCGGGGCCTGAGTCGGTGCTGCTGAGTCTCCTGAGCTTGGACTCAGGCTGACAGCCTTGAAGTGCAGACTGTCTGCCTTCATGGATCAGCAGCGGGTACTGATGGCCAGCCTCGCTGGTGCATCTGCCCCGACCACTGGGACATCGACTTCGAAGTCGACCCCGGAGACCGAGCCAATACTCGAGACCATGAAGGTTCAAAGTCGTCCCGGGTCACGGTCCCCCTCGACCTCCCTCTCAGAACAGAGGTGTCGACGCCAGTGCCTTCAGCGTCGGGCTGGTGCCACCTAGACCCGCGCTTGTCGGAGCCCCTCGACAACTCTTCGGATCAGTCAGCGTGGGAGACGGAGGACGAGGAGTCACCCCGACACCTTCCGGACTCGGTGCGTCCCTTCGTACTCACCGCAGTCTGAGCCCCGGAGTAGGGTCCCCCCCCCGCAGGACACCCGGTTCTTGGAGTTCAATGAGGCACATGGCCAAGGCATTGGGCGATTCCCGCAGACCCCGAGGAGGGAACCTCGAGCCGAGGAGCTCAAGGCCCGCCAGTATGGACTCTCCTCCGAAGGAGCCTTTACTGTGCCGGTTTCTCCGATGCTGGAAACGGCTCCTCTTCCGGATGTGGGAGGCACCGGCCTCAGCGCCGGTCTTGAGGCAAGCTGGTCGATTCCATCTATCGACTCCGTAAGAGCCCTGGATGTCCAGAAGGCGCAGCTGCCCGCACCATTCCATGGTGGGTGGAATCGGCCATGCATTGTATGAAGAGCCAGAAGATGCACTCTTGCGGTGCCCCCCACGGCAGGGAGGGCACGGAACCTGGATGCTTTCGGCAGAAAGTGCTTCCAGGGCTCGATGCTTGCTTGCCGTGTCCAGTCCTAGCCTCTGTACATGGGCATGTACTTACGAGACCTGGCGAAAGAGATTACCCGGGGTTCTCTGCTGGCTCTCTGTGGAACCTTTGCAGAAGTTCCAGACTTTGTCCTCATGAATCAAGGACTGCTCAAAGTTCATGTCCCGAGCGTCCTACGATGGCTTAGAGGCTTCGCTTCGTGTGACGGCAGCCGGCATCGGAGCCCGATGCCAGGCATGGCTGCAGTCATCGGACCTCGAGCCCTGGGTGCAGGACAAGTTGGTCGATGTCCCTTGCCGAGGTGAAAACCTTTTTGGGCAATTCCATGGCCGAGGAAGGCGGCTGAGCTCGAAACCGAGGCACCTGACTAGGACAAGGCTGTCCAGAAAGACTTCTGCCCCCTTCTCACAAAAAGAAGGGCTCGGGGTAAAAAGCCCTTTTACCCGAGAAAGGCAGCTTCCTACAAACCTTTCCCTCAGTACCGAGGCCTCCCCAGCAGGGTCAGCAAGGCCAAGGGACATGGGCCCCGTAGGCAGAAAGACCCCCCAAGCCTTCGGCTCCTGCTCCTACCCAGCAGGGATGGGTTTTTTGACTCCCACAGCAATAGCCTTTCCACCTCTGCTGGCCCCATTCCTGCACAGGAGGTCGTCTAGCCCTGTTTGCCCACATGTGGCCACCCATTACAGGGGATGCTTGGGTATTGAGCATCAGTCCACAAGGGCTATATGCTCCATTTCCAGCAGTTACCCCCTGCCTACTTCTCAGGAGGTCCTCTAAGGCCTCTCCTGCACCACAGACCTCCTACTTCGAGAACTTCAAGGTCTGCTTCCTGGACACGGTTGTGGAGGCCTGTACCTCCCTCCTCGCCTCCCAGGGGCACGGTTTCTACTCCAGGTACTTTTCTAGTGCCAAAAAGAACCGGAGGCCTAAGGCCTATTCTAGACCTCAGGAACCTCAACAAGTTCTTGGAGAAAGAAAAGTTCAAGATGCTTACTCTTGGAACACTTCTGTCCTACCTCCAGCAGGGAGGAGATTGGCTATGCGCCTTAGATCTAAGGATGCGTACACTCACATCCTCATTCATCCAGACCACAGAAAGTACCTCAGGTTCATGGTGGGAGGAAACCATTACCAGTACAGAGTGGCTGCCTTTTGGCCTAACATCCGCCCCAAGATTCTTTACAAAGTGCCTTGCGGTGGTGGTGGGCCTACTTGAGGACTCAAGGTGTTTTTGTCTTCCCCTATCTGGTCGACTGGCTCATCAGGGGTCAGACTTACCAGGAGGCCAGGCAGGCCACCTTCCGAACTGTATCAACTCTTCAAGACCTAGGCTTTGTCATAAACTTCGCAAAGTCCACTTTGCTCCCCTCCCAGAACCTAGAGTTCATAGGAGCACGACTAGACTCTCTGCAAGCAAGGGCTTTCTTGCCAGAGGACAGAGCTCAAAGGCTCATGGAGTTGGCATCCCGGTTTCTCAGCATGCCAAAGGTTTCTGCCAGGCTCTGTCTGCAGCTCCTAGACCACATGGCATCGACTGTACATGTTTACCCCCAATGCCCGCCTCCATATGAGGCCTGCACAGTGGTGCCTCAGAACTCAGTGGAAGCAAGCCACTGGGAGCCTAGCAGACAAAGTCAGGGGGTCAAAAACCATTCCTGAATTCCGTCAGTGGTGTCTACACCCCCCCCCCCCAATTTGCTTCAGGGGTGCCTTTTCAGGTGCCTGTCCCCACAGTGGTGTTGACGACAGATGCCTCCTTGCAGGGCTGGGGTGCACACTGTCAGGAGAGCTGCACTCAAGGCCTATGGTCTCCATGGGAAGCCACACAACAGATCATCTACTAGAACTTCGGGGTATTTGGTTAGCCCTCAAGGCGTTTTCTCACACTTTGGCTCACCAGTCTGTTCTAGTTCCGATGGACAATCAAGTGGCCATGTTCTATGTGAACAAGCAGGGTGGCACTGGGTCCAAGCCCCTATGTCTAGAAGCACAGGCCCTGTGTTCCTTTGCGCTCAGGCACAAGATGTTTGAGAGCTGTTTATCTTCCTGGCCAGGAGAACTTCCTAGCAGACCGATTAAGCAGAATTCTGCAGCCCCACGAGTGGTAGCTGCACCCGTTAGTGGTTCAAAAGATTTTCCTGAAATGGGGACTTCCATCCATGGATCTCTTTGCCAGTCCCCTGATCACCAACTACCCAGGTTTTGTTCCAGGCAACCGCATCCCTTAAGGTTAGCGGCGGATGCTTTCCTAATTTCTTGGTCCCAGGGCCTACTGTATGCATTTCCTCCCATGCCTCTGGTGGCCTGAACCTTGTCCAAGATTCTAAGGGACAAGGCCTCGGTCCTTCTGGTTGCTCCCAGGTGGCCGAGGCAACCCTGGTTCCCACTCCTGCTTCAACTAGCAGTGGAAGCCCCACTTCCTCTGGGGTTCCAACCCAATCTTCTCTTTCAGGATCAGGGTTCCCTCCTACACCCCAATCTCAAATCTCTCAATTTGATGGCCTGGAAGCTGCAAGGGTAGTCTTGGCTCACTGGGGCCCTGCCTCAGGAAGTGGAAGAGGTGGTCTTGGCCTCTAGAAGCAATCCACCAGGAAAACATATGCCCTGAAGTGGAGGAGTGTTCTCCTTGTGGTGTCAGCAGCGCAAAGAAGATCCTTTCGCCTGCACTGTGCCTGTAGTGCTCCAGTAACCTACTGCACTTGTCCAATCAGGACCTTAAGTCCAATTCTGTTCGGATCCACCTCTGTGCTCTGGCAGCTCACCACTCAATGGTGGAAGTACACTCTTTTATCGGTTCATCATCCTCTTGGTGTCCCAGATTTCTCAGAGGCTTACTCTTGCTCAAGCCTCCTCTCTCCGTCCACCAGCCCCCTGAGTGGGAGTTGAATGTGGTCTTGCAGCAACTGACTCGCCCACCTTTTGAGCCAATGGCTATCTGTCCTCTACGCTTCCTTTCTTGGACGACTCTATTCTAGTGGCCCTGACCTCAGGCCATGCGAGTGAGTAAGCTTCAAGCCCTGGTCTGTGACAGGCCATACACTCGCTTCTATAGGAACAGGGTAATCCTTAGGACTCATCCAAAGTTCCTCCCAAAGGTTGTCCTCCTCTTTCCACCTCAACCAGGAGGGGGTTCTTCCAACGTTCTTCCCCCCTAGGCCCCATGCCAGCCGGGCTGAGACAGTCCCTGCATACCCTGGACTGTAGGAGGGCCCTTATCCTTCTACCTTGAACATACGCAGGGGCATAGGAGGGCTACTCAGCTCTTCGTATCTTTCAACCCCAATAACTTGGGGGTACCTGTCTCCAAGCGTACCTTGTCCATCTGGGTGGCTGCCTGTATCACCTGGGCTTACAGGGCAGCTGACCTTCCTTTGCTGGGAGGCGTGGTCTAGTGGTTAGGACAAGGTACTTCAGGCCGGAGGGTCGGGGGTTCAAGTCCCACCTGGGGACAGCAATCTCAGGCCGGAGGGACTGGGATTTCTAGTCCTATAGGCACTACTCCTTGTGGTCTTGGGCAAGCCACTTAACCCTCCAATGCCCATGTTTCCCTGTATGTATTAGTGTGTGTTGTCTAATATCCCCTCGTGTTAAAGTATCCCCCAATTGACCACTTTTGACCCAGTGAAAAGCGGGATATAAATACAGCTAAATAAAATAAAAAATAAAATAAATTTGCAGGGTCGGGTCATGACCCACCGTGTCAGGGCAATGGCTGCCTCAGTAGCTCATCTCCGCTCTGTACCGTTAGCAGACATCTGCAGGGCTTCAACTTGGTCCTCAAGCCAGACCTTGGCGGCCCATTACTGCCTGGGAAGGGAGTTACATAGGGACAGTGCTTTTCGGTCAGGCAGTGCTCCGGAATCTCTTCGAGGTTTAGGCAGCTCCTACCCTCCAGCCCTCTAGTTGGGCTACCGGTGGGGGTGTGTTTCAGTGAATCCTTTCTCTGATGCTGAGGGCTAGAGGGGAGCTCATTTTTCAGCTCTGGGTCCCCGGTAGCCTGAAGCTGGGGAGTCCCATAAGTGGGGACTGACTTCCTGCTTGGTCCTGGGGAAAGGGTAGTTTACTCACCTGTAACAGGTGTTCTCCCGGAGCAGCAGGAATCGGTCCTCACGACCCTCCCTCCTGCCCTGGGGAGTTGCAGTTGTACATAGTTCATTTTTACATTTTTGTGTGCTGTCTTTTAGCTATGTCATCTGACTGAGCAAGATGGCACCTTTACGCAGGAAGGGGACCGCGCATGCGTGCAGTATTCCCCAAAGGCTTTCTTAGAAGCTGGGAAAGGCTCCGCACGGGTTGCTCCATCAGCTTCGATGTCACCCCATAAGTGAGGACTGATTCCTGCTGCTCCTGGAGAACACCTGTTTACAGGTGATTAACTACTCTTTACAATGTTCTGGTTACAGTGGCTCAGAGCCCCGTTGGTGATTCCACCCAGCACATGCTGGCTCTCAAGAGAAGTTTGGCCACACTTCTGGCAGCCTCTTACGGATAACATTGAGAGTTCCAGGAGTGCAGACTTTGACACTGGGCCCACGGTCAGGTGTATTGCCCCAATGCTGGTCCTAGAACCGGCATCGACTGAACCCTTGAGGCCCCTACCATTGTTGGAACTGACTGAAACCACCGGTATCCAACTTGACTCTACTGGCACAGCTCTTGGTTCCGATAATTCCAAGCATCTGTAGCTGCATCTTCTCCAGAACAAGCAGGAAGTCAGTCCTCGCATATGGGTGACTGCAAGGATGGAGCATGCACGGAGCATTTCCCCAGCTTTCAAAGAAAGCCTTTGGGAATGCTACCACACATGCGTGGTCCCCTTCCCACCCAAGGGTTGCCATGTGCTCACCACCCTTGGATCCAGGTACCACTCAGCCACTGCAGGGTCAAGACGCCACTCTCGTGAGGGCGCAGGACTCTGCTGAGTATGTCCTCCAGGTAGTTGTCTTGGCACGGGAGGTAGACTGCACGCAGAAGCATGCCATTGCACATTGCATGCATGTCCTGTTTCCCCGGAAAAATTCCTTAATTATCCTTCGTTGAGTTTTTTCCCAGTTTGCGTACTGGCTCCTCTTCCTGCCTCGATCCGGCGCCATCCCTGGCGCTGGTTCTTGGCTCCCTTTCCTTTTTTCATCGAGGTCTGCTGTGACTGGTATTGTGTGCCTTTTTTCGCTTGGGGGTCATTGACCCTGTCCAGGGTGTGATCCACCATGTCTCCAGTGAATTTAAAAAGTGTGATCAGTGCAGTCAAATTATGTCTGTAAGTAGACCCCTACGACTGCTGCTTGCACTGCCTTGGCCTGGACCATGAAAGCACCTCCTGCGACCTGTGGTAGGCCATGATCCTTCAGATCAACAAGAAAAGTTGGAGTTGCAGGAGAAGATGTTTCTGCTGTCCGTCTCAGCCCTGGCTTCCCCAACGCTGAGCCCGAAGAAGAGCGCACTCCCGTGAAGCCCGGGCATCTTGGGAGTCCTGCAGCAGCGTCTCTTCTGGAAAGACGCCAGACCCTGGCAAGAAAAAGAGAGACAAAATCCTCGAAGCCAGTCTCGGTTCCACTGTGGAAACCTGGTAGGGTCCCACGGAGGGACTCTGGCGACTCTGAGCAGTGCCCTCCTAAGGTCAGTTTCTAGAAAGAAGTCCGTGGCCGGCGGTGACCGCGTGAGGCTCCCTGAGGCCATGCTAGCTAAAGCGCTGGCGCCGGGCCCGAAACCCTCGGTGTCCCGCGTTGAAAGCTGCAGAGCCTTCTGGCATCAAGGCCAGAATGGCAGTCTTGGAAAAGAGTATCTCTCCCATCCTGACCATGCAGCAGCCGATGTCAGGCTCATCCGCATCACCATGCCCTGACAACCGGGCCCCTGATTGCGGTGGTGTCCCCTGCTGTCGAGATGGGCCTCGAGCGCTATCGGCCTCGGGCTAGCCCTCGGCACCGATCGAGGTCCTGGTCTGGTCCTCCCCAGCTAGTTTCCCGGAGTCTGACCCGAGACCAGTCGGGGGATCCCGATTCCCTGACGCAGGCCTTGTGGCATGGGAGCTCCAAGCCTCAGATTCCTCGACGCCCTCAGAGTCAGACTTGGGAGACTGATGTTGAGGCCTCTACCGAGACCTCTCGACATAGAGACATCCTCTTGGAGCCTCTCCCCTGGCATTCCTATGCCATTCCCCACCCGAGGATGTGGGCATTCCACGACTTTGTCCAGGACATGGCCCGAGCCCTCTCAGTACTGTCCGAGGAGGACCCATGCACTGAAGAACTGGAGATCCTCCAGTATAATCTCCACCAAAGGAGGCTCTGTTGGTGACGGTGCAACCCATCCTCGAACGGTTGCTCCTGCAGATGTGGGAGACCCGGCCTCTGTGCCGGTGGTCAGCCGACACATCAAAGCCATCTACTGTGTCGAGGCATCCGGGCTTCCAGAAGTCCCAACTCCGCCCACAATTTCATGGTGGTGGAGGTCTTCAATGCAAAAGCTCAAGAGCCAGAAGACTTATTCTTCTGTAACCCCTGGGTATAGAGGTCAGAGCCCTCAACGCCCTAAGGCACAAGTGTTTCCAGGGGCCCATGCTGGGCTGCCGGATACAAACCTGTGAGCTCTACATAGGGATATATCTTAATAGCCTCATTAAGGAGCTTATGGCTTCTCAGCAGGGCTCGCCAGGGAACCCCTGCAGCGGTTCCACACCTTGGTGGCCACCATCCGGGACTGCTCTAATTTCCTGTCCTGGGCTGCCTACGATGGGTTTGAGGCGGCAGCCGTAGGCATTGGCGCTCAGCGCCATGCCTGGCTACAGACCTTGGACCTCGAGCAATGGGTCCAGAACAAGCTTCTGGATGTCCCCTGCACTGGGGAGAACCTGTTTTGGGGAAACCTATGACTGAGATTGATGCCGAGGTGGTTACCAGCCAGCAGCTGTCAAAGAAGGAACTCTACCCTTCCCAGTAAGAAAACCCCAGGAAAAGGCCAACTTTCTCAAGGAAGAAGGGCCCTTTCCATCAGAGTCACCAAGTCAGCAGCAGCAGGGATCCCAGCGCGCGCAAGAGAATGGTGGGCGGCGGATGAGAAGGAACACGCTAAGGGATCCAGGAAGCCAAAGGCTGGCATAAAAGCCAGCAGACACCAGCTCTGGTTCAACCTGGTGGGAGCTTTTGATTCCCAGGGCGGGGCCTCCCTCCCCCTGGGAGAACCCCTCACTAGCCCACAGGTGGAATCTGTCTGGCACATCTTCTCCCAGCAGGCATTGGCCGGGCCCGAGCAGAAGCCAGCGAAAGCGAATGGGCATCTTGGACCAACGAAATGTGTCGACGACCTGCTGGACGTAGGATGGAAAGGGGAGGGTGGGACCACCTCCGCTTCCCACTGAACGGCTCGGCGCGGAACGATGCCCACCCTCCCAGGCCTTTTTCCAGGAGACGCCAGTGGCGAACCATCTTCTTCCACGAAGGTGGCACCACGTGTTGTGCCTGGCATTCAGAATGGGGGCGACGAACGTCTACGTAGGAAGGGGACAGGGCCATGTAGAGCCTGTTCCCCAGCAACACCTCTTGAGGCAGAGAGGCTCTTCTACTCAAGGTACTTTCTTGTCCCCAAAAGACCCGGGGGTCTCAGGGCCCATCTTGAAACCTCTGAGACCTGAACATGTTCCTGGTGAGTGGAGACGTTTTCAGAACGCTCTCTCTTGGGACACTGCAGTCCTACGTCCACCAGGAGACTGGGTTTTTCTCCTTGGACCCTTAAGGGGACTGCCTACACCCACATCTTAGTCCCCCTTCTCACCTAGCACATACCTGAATGGTTCAATGTATGGGGGAAAGCTACTACCAATACCAGGAGGATAACTTCCTTTCGCCTGGCCTCCTCACCAAGAGTGTTCACAAAGTGCCTAGCAAGTTGGTAGCGGCCCATTTGCGCCTACAAGGGGGTGTTTGGTTTTCCCCTTCCTGGATGACACTCATCAGGAGGCGGCACAGCTGCAGAGGTCCAGTCAGAGCACAAAGAACGCAACCATCCATCATCCTGCAGCAAAAAAACCCTGGGGGGGGTGGGTTCATCATCAAATATCCCAAATCACATCTCTCTTCTGGTGCAAGAACCTAGATAGCGTTCATCAGTGCCTCAGCTGGACACATTGCGAGCCAAAGCCCTCCATCACTCAAGGAACAGGGCAGAACGGCCTCAACAGCTGACAGGGGAGGTCCCAACACCGAAGAATGGTGCTGCTTGCTGCCTCCTTCACCTGCTGGGGACAAGACATGGCCTTTACGGTCCCATGTAACACCACTAGCCCGCCTGCACAAGGGTGGACAGTCCCAGTGGTTGCCTGCATTCTCAGTGGACCCAGGCCACAGGCCAAATCCGGGACAGGGTCAGGGTCTCTCTGACTGCGTGGCAGAACAACTGGGCCCCATCCGGGTAGGAAATGCCCTTCTAGGTTGCACCCCACTGCAAAGTACTTCTGACCACAGATGCCTCTCTCCAGGGCTGGGGAGCTCATTGCAGAGTTCACCACACTCAGGGTTGCTTGTCCAGGGAGGAATCTATACTACAGATCAACCTCTTGGAACTCCTGGGGCAGTATCCCTCGCACTACGTGCATTCCACTCCTTCTTGTGGAACAGGTCGCAATGTTCTGTATAAACAAGCAGGGGGGCACGGGCTCCGTAGTTCCTCTGCCAGGAGGCTGTAGCCCCCCTCCTCTGCCTTTGCAATGTGCAATGGCATGCTTCTGCGTGCAGGATACCTTCCATGCCAGGACAACTACCTGGAGGACATACTCAGCAGAGTCCTGCGCCCTCACGAGTGGCATCTTGACCCTGCAGTGGCTGAGTGGTACCTGGATCCAAGGGTGGTCTCCTGGCTGTTTCGGTTCTGGGGTATCGCTCTAATGGACCTGTTCGCCAGCCTGGACAACACACAGTTTGCCCCATTTCTGTTCCTGCCAGTGCACCTATTCCATGGACAGAAGGCCGCCTTTACATCTTCCTGCCGATTCCACTAGTCTCCAAGACCCTCTTGAAGGTGCAGTGTGACAGGGCATCACTAATACTGATAGCCTCACGGTGGCCCAGGCAACCTTGGTTCCCACTGCTGCTCCACCTGTCGGCGGCATCGCCTATTTCCCTGGGCCGGGCCCCCGGACTGTTATCACAGGAGAAGGGCTTTTCCTGCACCCCAACTTGGGGTCCCTGTCACTTATGGCTTGGCTTCTGAAAGAACAGCATTTGCTCCCTTCAGCCTCTCAAGGGTCGTGGAAGAGGTTCTGGCCTCCCACAAGGCCTCCATGAGGAGGGCATATGCCTTCAAGTGGCGTTGCTTCTTGGTCTGGTGCACAGAGAGGCAGGACAAACCTGTTCTCCTGCTTGGTTCAGATGGTACTCCAGTACCTACTCCACCTGTCGCAGGTGGGACTAAAGTCCAACTCAGTCAGAGTTCACATGTGCGTTATTGCAGCGCATTACCATTCTGTTCAGGGAAAAACTCCTCTTGTCTCTGCCCCTTGTATCGTGGTTCCTGTGGGGCCTCATGCTATGCAAGCTCCCCATCTTCCCACCAGCGGCAGAGTGGGATCTCAACGTGGTGCTCTTGCAACTTACTAAGCTGCAGTTCGATCACTTGGCTACCTGCCACTTGCAGTACCTCTCATAGAAGGTTGTCTTTCGCGTGGCACTCACATCAGCTCTCGGAGTCAGTGAGCTCCAGGTTTCTGATGACAGAGCTTCCCTATATGAGGTTCTACAAGAACAGGGTAGTGCTCTGCACACACCCAAGTTTCTGCCGAAGGTGGTGTCCCCATTCCACCTCAATCAGGAGATTGTGCTTCCCACATTCTTTGAGCCCTCACACCGTTACAAGCGTAGACAGTCCTTCATATTTTGGATTGTAAAAGGGCCCTGTCCTTATGTCTGCATCAGACTCAAAGCCACCACAAAGCGCCTCAGCTCTTGTCTCCTATGACTCCAGTCGACCGGGGCTTTCAGTGATTAAACGAACCCTGTCCACTTGGGTTGCAGAATGCATTGCCCTTCGCCTATGAGCAGGCTGGAAACTCACTAGACCAGAAGGTCGGCGCGCACCGCATCAGGGCCCAGGGCCACTTCTGTGAAAAGTCTGCATTCCATACCTGTGATTGATATATGCTCGGCCGCCACCTGGTCCCTTTGTTCATACCTTCACAGCTCACTACTGCGTAGAGAGGGAGTCTCAACAGGACAGCACTTTCGGCCAGCGACGAGCCTTACTTCGTAATCTCTTCAGGGTGTGTAGGCAACTCCTGCCTTCTGACCCTTCTGTGTTCAGGTTACAGCACTGCTGATTGTCTGCCGGACACCCTGGCTCTTTCGGGCGTCTCTCCGTGTTGGGACGTAACTCTGCAGCTCACAGTCACTTCTCACTGCAACCATGCCTCATTCTGTACAGATTCTTGGTAGCTTGTAGATGAGGAGTCCCATATGAGAGGGACTGACTTCCTGCTTGTTCCTGTAGGTACTCCCCTGTAATAGGTGTTCTCCTGGGACAGCAGGAATTCTGTTCTCATAACCTTCCCTCCTCCCCTTGGAGTTTGCTTCTTTACTATATTTTACTTTTTGCCATCCTAGCTATGTAACTTAGACTGTGGCATGATGGCACCCTTGAGTGAGAAGGGGACCATGTATGTTGTGCATCTCCCAAAAGCTTTCTTTGACAGCTGGGAGATACTGCCGCACGGGCTCTGTCGGCATCACCCATATGCGAGGAGGACTGATTCCTGTGTCCCTGGAGAATACCTGGTACAGGTGAGTAACTACGCTTTACTGGGGACTATTTTGATTACTGGTAATACGTGAAGCAAAGTAAAGCTCGCATAGCCCCCCAACATCCTGCCTTCACCCGGTCTCTCTCATAGCCTTCCCTGCCCCCCAGACATATTATTTCTTGCGGGGTGGGGCTGAACCAAAGAGACTCGGCTTCTTTCTCATTGTAATTGGCTCTCTGCAAGGAGCTTGAATCATATAGTGAAAGAAGTTTGGACTGACTCGACATTTGTGAAGCAGCATTGTCGCATACTACTACCTTTTAGGGACATGACATGCCAGGCGCCATAGTGACTTGGCATCCCAGGATTTGTTGATCCCCCATTATTAAATAATACAGTTTCCATATCATCCTGCTAGACCAGTCCAGACAAGTGAGTTTGTGTTCTCCTACCAGCAGACTAGTGGAGGACAGAGAAACCACTGAAAAATCCTAGGCTTCAATGACGTTACTCCCATGCCCTCAGCCACCACAGGTCTCTTCAGTATTTCTTTGTCTCTAGCAGGAGGTGAGTGGTGTTTCCTCTCTGAAGAAAATCTAAAGAATCAAGAGGAAAAGATTGATTTAAATGCTTGTGAACGACCACCTTGAAGGTGACTTTCACTTGAGCGCGATGTGGGAAGCTCCACCAGACTGCAGTCTTTTTCAGTAGCCATAGAAGGACAGAAAATTGGTTCAACTCAATGCTCTTATGATAACAGCCTATTGAGCAGCCACAAAATTGTAAGGATTTGGAAGAGTTCAGCAGCCTCACACAGCCTCAACGCCTCCTTCCTCCTCTCCTCTGTACCCCATGCTCTCTCCCAAAGATTGCAGAATACACTTAACGAAATCTGCCTGCTAGACACCTTAAATGCAGTGCCTGCAATGGAAAGAAATCGTTTTCAGGGGAGTAGAGCTGAGCATAGCACGGATTTATGCCTGGGGCTCTCAGGGGGTGTGTGCCAAGGCTTGACTTTGTCATTGTCCTTGTTGGGGGCTCCCAATTCCATTCTCCCCGGTGTGCATTTCAGGGTTGACCGCTGGCAGGATGTGGGTGTTTCCCCGCTGTTTTTCTGCAGGCATTGCTAACGCTTTTTTACTGTTGTGCGCCTTGAGGTCATGTGGTTCTAGTATGCGTTTCTGCTTGAGCAGCTCCAATGTGCATTCCTACCCAAGTGCCCATTTCATGCATTGCTGTACAAGCGCTGTTAATGCAACCTTAAGTCTGGCCGCAACCTTCGCATGTGCTGTTGTTGCACTTGCCTTAATTCTCTTTGCCGCCTTCTAGGAAATGCCTTTCGGCCGTGGGACAAAGTGTGCTAAGGCAATCTTTTTTCAGAGGGAAAATTTGAGCAAAGATCACAAAAACATCTCTGTTGCGGAGGGCTCGTCTGTGACATCAAGAACCTTGAATAGGAAGGCGTATATAAGTATCTCGGAATAGAGGAAGGGAATAACACTGTGAGCATGAAAAACTATTACAGAGAAGATCAGTTAAAGAATATTACAATAGATTAAAACAAACAAAATAGCTATTGAAAAGTGCTATTATAACATCACACAAATAAGATACAAGCCATCAATCAGCTGGCAATTCCTGTACTCTCATACAAGCTTTGGGATTGTGGATTGGCCTCATAAAGATCTTGGACAAAACTGAATGTTGCGCAACAAGAAAATGCTTCCATGCTCATGAAGTAATTTACAAGAATGAGGGCTATGCCAAGATTGTACTTCCTAGACCACCTGAAGGAGGGCTAAGACTTATAGGAGATTTGGTTGTACACCTTACAGAGGCTATACTTATCGGAAGCTTCCAGCATACCTAACAGCATCATCAGATCCAAATAATGCATAAAGTGCTCCTGGAAATATGAAAAGTAAAGACCGTCCAGAATCTGTCTCCATCATCAAACTTGGAGACCAAGAGTTCTGGCGAATTAGGAGTGGACGGAATGTTAGTGAGAATACACAGGCATTGCACTGGAAAGGAACGACAAAGTAACAGGAATTTGCAAAAATAAAATAAAAAGCTTTTCAAAGAAATTAGAAACATAGAAACATGACGGCAGAGAAAAAGACCACATGGCCTATCTAGTTTGCCCCTTCCATATCAACCAGTACAACAGTCCCCTTTTTTTTCCTTTAGAGATCCTCTGTTTGTCCCATGCCTTTTTGAATTCAGACACTGTCCTCATCTCTAACCATCCTCAACTGGGAAAACTATTCCACTGATCTACCACTCTTTCCGTAAAAAAAAATTTCCGCATATCGCTCCTGAATTCTATCTCCTTTAGCCTTCATACTATGTCCTCTCGTAGCAGAGCTCGCTTTCAATCGACAAGAGGCTTGTCTCTTGTGCATTTATGCCACGGAGGTATTTAAACATCTCAATCATATCGCCTCTATTACACCTTTCCTATAAAGTATACATATTAAGATCTTTAAGTCTGTCCTCATATGCTTTATAATGAAGGACCACTAACCATTTTAGTAGCCACCCTCTGTACAGACTCCAATCTGTTTATATCCTTTTGAAGGTGCGATCTCCAGAATTGCACACAATACTCCAAATGAGGTCGCACCAAAGACTTATACAGAGGCATTATCACCTCCTTCCTTCTGCTGGCTATTCCTCTCCATATGCACCCAAGCATCCTTCTAGCTTTTGCCGTTGCCTTTTTTACCTGTTTAGGATACTTAAAGATTATCAGATTGTGCAAGGTCATGCATTTGGGGGCTGTAGCAATCCAAGGGAGCGATTACAGTATAGGTCCCACTCTTCTTTTGTGGATTAGAAAGTACTTCACCCCCTATACTGTTTTGATCCCTTGGATTGCTACAGCCCAAATGTATGACCTTGCATTTTTAATATTAAATCCTCAGCTGCCCAATTCTATACCATTCTTCAAAACCTAGCTCGATTCCTCCTCATGTTATCTACACTTTTTGGGTGTCTACTCTGACAGATTTTGGTATCATCCGCAGAAAGGCAAACATTACCCGACAGCCCTTTCCGCAATATCACTAACAAAGATGTTAAAAAGAATCGGACTAAGTATAGATCCCTGGGGCACACCACTGGTAATCTCCTCTTCAGAGTGAGCTCCATTTACCTATACCCTTTGTCACCTCCCATTCAACCAATTTCTAACCCAAAGCAGTTTTAGGATCCAGCCCTAGGGTGCCCAGTTTGTTTAAATGTTGCCTGTGTGGAGCGGTGTCAAAGGCTTTATTGAAATCTAAATACACCACAGTGAGGAAAAACAAGTGGAACATGGCACAAATATAGTGGAAAATACAGTGTTTTACTCCAAGAACCTTTTGTTAATCAAGAATGGACACATGAACGATTGAGATGAATTGAAACCGAAGGATGAAACATTAATAGTTGCATCCCAGGATAGTGGATTGCGGACAAGATAGTTTATGGCAAGTACTGAACCCCCCAAAAAACACTGGCAAAAAAATAAAGAAAAGAAACCCTATATCATTCTGTAAGAAAGAGCTAGAAGAAACAGTGACTCAACCTAATAGCAGGCTGTGAAGTTCTTTATGGCGGAAAATTTCTATACAGAAAGGCACAACAAAGTAGAGCTCGCCTCCTCCACTGGAAACTCTGGATACACTACAATATCACTGTCCCGGAAAAGCACTAGGATGATGACCCTAAAGAAAATAACAGACGTTATGATCACCTGGGACATTCTGATGGATAAGAAACTGGATGCGAGGAAACCCGACAGAGTGGTAAAGGAGAGGAATACCAATAGAAGTGTCGGCACAGAGCGATGATTCTATGAATTGAGTGGCGAGGCAGAAGATCCTGAAGTACCAAGAAAATGCAGTCAGAAGTGAAGAAAAATGTGGCAGAAAGATACAGAAATCTTTCCCATTGTACTGGAAGTGACGGGCTTGATAAAGAAGAATTTCCAAGCACATCTTGCCCAAACTTACCCATTACCTGTTACATCTTATAAAACCCCAGAAGGAAGCTCTCTTTGGCACGATGCAAGTATTATGCTACACATTAGCAGTAAATTTGAGAGACCAAGATCATACTCCACATATCCTGGCTTAGAAGTGAGGTTCACAACTGTCATGGTATCCGCAAAATTAACGCATTTGGAGAAACCGCCCTGAGTAAAATTAGAGCATACATGTCAGTCTGTTTCTTTTTCCTACCTAGTTTCTGCTCTATGGAATGCCCTACCCGCTCAGATTAGTCTGGAACCCTCTTTTCCAGCCTTCGTGTCTACTTAAATCATCTTTGTCCAGGCCTTTGGCATAAGCCCTTCTGGCTGAACTGCAGTCCCAAGTTCATTACAGTGGTTTCTCCTGCTATTCTTTCTTTTGCTTTCCTTTTAATGATGGCATTCTTTTCCTGTGATGTAATATTGTAAATTGCTGTATATTGCCTGCAAAGGGGTGGTATATTAAGATCTGGATAAACACAAAGTGGTGGGGATTGCGGTCATTTCTGGTGGACTCCCTTCTGTATCCTGTTCAGAAGTGTTTGCTCAGATTCCCCTCGGCCTTCGCTGCCAAACTCAGCAGATGACCCCTAACTACAGCCTTCAGGCCATCCCATACCATCCCTAGTGCTACCTCCACTCCTGCATTGAAATGAATGTACTCGATTATCTGTCGAATTTTAGTGAAGTGCTCCTCTTCCTCCAAAATGGACTCATTAAGCCTCCCAAAACCTAATGCCATCATCTCTGGTCCCCATATAAAATTTTACACTTACTTGGGGCATGGTCCGTCCACGTTATAGACTGTTCTTCAGTTCTCTCACATTTGACACCCAGCCTCTGTTCACCCACACCATAATCCAGCCTACTGAGGAATTATGTGGATGAGAGTAAAAGGTATATTGGCATTCCCCGGGGTGCCTGCATCTCCAAATATCCACAAACCCCAACCACCCCTTCATCCGGATCAAACTCCTCCTCTCTCGTCTCATCCCCATTGATGTCCCCCTCTCCACAGTTGTGAAGATGGGGATTTAATCGTAAGTTATATTCTCCTTTTCCTAAGTTAATGGGAATCTCCCCCAGACCCCTCCAATTCCCCCAGCATCTTGTCATAGAATCTTTTGTTTGTCATTCGGACCATAGATGCAGACACCCATACTACAACCCCGTCTATCCTTAATCGCCACACCCACACACCTCCCCTCCTTATTCCTATAGTCCCCCTCCACACAACCTCACCTCGGACTGTCAAACTCAACAATATTCCCACATACCCTTCCATAGCTCTGCTTTCCACCCTGCTAAAAGAACCTTCAGGATACTTTTTGGATTGCAGCAACTTCTCCTGCCCTGCTCTGAGTTGTCTCCTGTACACATAGACTATCCACTTGCATTCCTCCCTCCTCACGCTCCAGAAGCCTGCACTTGCTCCAGGTCTGGAGCCCCCAGGCATCAGTTGTGGCAAATGTTTAAAAGCTGTCCCTCCCTCCGTCCCTCACTTAACCTTGTCACCGCCCCTTGCCACCCCCCAATACTCCCCACACCTGCCTCCAGCCCCCCCACCCTGCCCCTCCCATGTGCCCTCCACCTCTCTCTCCAGAGGCTTCTCTTAGAGTAGTGCTCATTCTGCCCTGTCCCCCATACCCACCCCACCTTTTATGTTACTCACCCCTCTCTCCTGGCTTTCCCATCATTTACCTCCCCCCCTGCCAGCCTCACTTTCCCCCTCCCAGCCGTATCAAACATCCAACCTCAAACCCCACTATATGTAAGCAGCTAGTAACAAACAGTTAAGTAACCAGCAATTAAGAAGAGTGCAGGTTTATAACCAATAGTTAAGTAATAAGCAGTCCAATTCGAAAAAATTCCCATGATAATATCAGAGATGGGCTCTATCCCTGGAGCACCAACAGTCCGCCAGCCCTAATAGTTCATCCTGCAATGGCCGTTCAGATCAAACCAACAGTTCTTGCTCTTTCAACTCAAGGCTTGCTTCCAAGGAGCCATCATACTCTCCTGAGGCTCTGCCCGGCCCAGTGGACCATCCCTCACTTTGCTGGTCCTCTTCTGTATGGTTCCTTGCTTTGTCCCTTTGCTGCTCTATCACCACTGACTGCCTGCAGCCTGGCCTCTTTCAGGGCCCGCACGGCCTCTCCAATGGTCCTTGCCCTCCAAAGCCTCTCCTCCTCAAAAACATTTAATGCCCTATTCCAAAGGTCTGATAGAGCCAGTGATATTTTCACCCTCAGGGCACGTTGTAGGTCATTTCAACACCATCGGATTGGGCCATTACATTGCATGGCCCTGTGCCTTTTTGCCAATGCTGCCAGTCTTGAGTTGAGGGTCCTCCTGCATAAATGGCCGATTACAATTTGTTGCCACCTTTGTAACCCGGCCATTTAAATGTGCTCCACCACAAACCAACATATATAGGTCCAGTCGTAGAGACCAATACAGGATCGTAGTCATCAAATGCAAAAATGCTTCAGATAAATTACTCTATTAGCAACATATCTGTAGTGATAGCACCGACTCTTAAAGAAGCAGAGCGGAAAGCACAACACATGTGGTGTTTGCTCCCTTCCTTAAGAGTCTACTCCCACCTTTAAGATTGATGTTGGCTGAATACAAAGAGCTTAATAGTAAACTTATCTGCCATTTTTGGAAATGTTTTATTTAAATGTGCTCAGAGCCAAGTTTTTAGACAGATTTTATGTGCTTCCTTGGAGTGGATTGCAGACTAACAAATGTTCACTCTGTTCATTCTCATAGGTCCCACGGGCTCCGAATGTGCCCTGGAATTTCAACTTTCTCCCCCTCTTCTCAAGGCTTCACAAACAGGACCGCCTCGGCCACCTTTCTTGCTATCCATCGGGGGATCCCCCTGGATACACAGATTGTCTCCTAGTTCAAGTGTAGTTTTACTGCCAATGAGCATGTGCGGAGTTCCCCTGTAATAATTGCGAGGATACTCTGGATAAACCGCCTTTTAGACTTTTAGAATTAGACCACTTAAATATACGTTTTCCAGATCCTCTATCTTGTAGAGGGATTTTCTCTCTGACACGCCTCGCTCTCCATTAATCTCCTGATTTTGCGCCCAGGTGGCCCCAGCCGCCCCTCTTTATGCTCTCTGACTGGGCTGGAAACAAAAACACACAACAAAACTCCACCAGCTCATCTCTTTTCCAATCTTGCCCTATGAGCTTCCCCAACTCCCGGAGTTATATTTCATGCCAAGCAATTCTGTTGTTTTTTAGCCTCTGCATACACATTTTCCTGGAATTCGGCTTGGGAGGAGCAGGACTGGAGGACCAACGTCCTCCACGCTAGCGTTCACCGCTCGTTTCCTTGGTCTCTTTTTTTTTGTTTTTTTTTCTCACGCCTCCTGAATGTCTCTGCTCTGAGAACCTCACAAGCAGCCATTTTTTGCTCTTCCCTGTCGGCCAAATTTTTTTTAAGTCTCTGTTGTCTGCATATGTGAAAGAGTCTCCCGCAGGTTTGCCTATTGCTCTTTTTCGCAGTGTGTCATTATTCTAGCTCCCTACCAGCTTTTGGACTGACGGGGGGGCCTCTGTCCACCATGCTTTGGTTTCTCTGGCGGAGGGGGGCGGAGGGGTAGAGCCTTCGACGCGAGGACCCCTGCTTTAAATCGGGGGGATGGCTACGGTAGCTCAGGCGCTTGCAGAGCAGCCATCGTTGCCAGGATGTCACTTCCTTCCATACCATTTTTGTTTTGTATCCAGATTTCAAGGTCCGTTTTATGAGTTGAAAAAAAAAAAAAAAGGGAACAGAAAAGAAAAAAAAAAGAAAAAAAGCCAATGTTGATTAGAATGAAGATGGGGACTGATGGTGAGAGCTAGAGACTCTAGTTTTTTTAAGATGGTTTATCTTGTGCAGAAGTAATAATGAGATCGCTGGCCTTCGGGGCTTGCATCTCATGTATTTACAGCACATCCGCCCCAGTGAATGTGCAGGGCCAGGGCATGGTTATATGTGGAACTAAGATATGGACAAGATGGAAGATAGAAGACATGGATCTATAGGCGCCAAACGACATTGGTGATTGATGCCTAGTGAGTGTTTTGAGTCTTCAAGTGTTATTGCAACTCGTAAGCATGGGTCATGTGTTTGACTTGTGGTTTCCTCAGGACACAGGACTCTCGGAATATATGGAGCATTGAGCCACAATAATGTCCAGTGCCTTCTGTTTGATGATGCGGACAAAGGGGGGGAAGGGGTGGGTTGGAGGAAGAGGGGGAGGAGGGGGGGAGAGGGGGGGGGGGGAAAGGGGGGGTGGGGGGGGTGGGGGGGGGAGGGAGGGGGGGGTGAGGGGGAAGGGAAAGCAGATTTCTCGTGGTTTAAGTTCTGTTCATGCTTCGATGCACAGGGATTGTTATGTGCTTTCCCGGTGGAGTAGGTCTCTTGTTTTTCCTCGGCAACCCATGAGGGATAGCTGTGGAGAAATCGAAGGGCGCAGGAACGAGAGGAAGGGGAGGATGGAAGGACAGGGCCCCAGAGAATGGCCCATTTGCAATTCCTAACGTAGCCCTAGTTATTTTTAAATTCAGGATGGCGCAGGAAGAAACAGCACAGGCGAAAGCGAGGTGAACAGAATGCTGCTGTGCACAGCAGTGGGGAAAAAAAAAAAACAAAAGGGTGAAAAGCTTGTCTCCCCCCCCCCCCCCCCCCCCCCGTGCTAACGTAATTTTAGGACCTCTCTAAGGGAAAATATGAAGAAAGAAAGAAAGAAGAAGAAGAGAAAGCACATGAAAGAAGAAGATTAAAGGAAGAAGAAAGAGAAAGAAAGGAAACGTCTTTCCCTCTCCTGTGGTAAATTACCTTGTTGTTCTCTCACTGTAGTAACTACATAAGGATGTGATGTCAGCACTACATCTCTCTCTTGGCTTTTGGTGAGTGTTTTGGGACCGTGAATAGAGGGAACTTGTGTGGATGTGTCATATTTTATGTCTTACCAGATTATGTTTTCTCCCGCCATGCGATTGAATGGTGATTCAGAAACAGGAAAAAGGCCCCTCACCCACGAGGAAGAAGAAACTGGATCCTGGAGGAAGGAAATCAAAGCTAGCTGATGTGATGGTCAAAGGAAAAAAGCTACTGAGGGAGTCTTTAGCTTCGCTATTATGATCAGACACGGCACATCCAATGTTGCGCTACTCACTTTCCCATCCCACAGGTACGTAAACCAGGAAGCACACAGATAGAAATAGAAAGAATGGAATAAATAATGTTTTTTGATTGAAAAAAAGTTTTTAGATCTTTGAATTTGAATTTTTTTTTTTATATTTTATTTGAAGCGAGCGGACATAGATGCTCCGTTTTTTTAGGACATGGAGGACGTTGCAATATCTGCCGATAGTTGGGGCAGAAGGAGGATAAAAAATTAAGGATAAAGGAATGGGGCCACTGGCGGTAAGGGGGGGGGGGGGAGAGATGACCATAGAGACTGGTGGCAATATGAATAGGGAGGTTTTTGTGTGGGGATTGATTAAAGTTGGTTAAGCGTGGAAAGTATTCTGTGGTTTTTTTAAATTTATTTTTTTTATTTTTATGTTTTTTAAAATGGAAAAAGATGCATAGAGGATGTTCAAGACTGGGGGATGAGGAGAAAAGGGGAAGGGGAAAAGGAGGGGGGGGGAAAATTAATATCCCCCCCCCCCCCCCCCCCCCCCCGCTGCACTTCGTGGAATAAATTTTCATGAAGGGGGCAAAAACAAAGGGAAAGATATTGATTGAGTTTTGTGGAGAGAAGATTTTTTTAGAAGATTAGGAACCATAGGGATTAATTTTTTGTTTTAATACATCATAGTCGGTGTTCCTTTTTAAACGCCAGTCAGCACTGAATATCCTGGGTATTATGAGTTGTGCAGCTTGCCATTCAGCAATGCAAGAAAAAAAAAAAAAAAAAAAAAAGAAAAAAAAAAAAAAAAAAAAAAAAAATTAAAAAAAAAAAATAAAAAAAAAAAAAAAAAAAAAAAAAAAAACTAAAGATTAGCGTATCCAAGTATCCATCCACTGCTGTCTGCTAAGTTCTTGCACTGCGGATGGCCGCTCGGCCCTCGATTGATTTTCAGCAGCCGCAATATCCAGATCATTTTTTTTTTTGTTTGCATCTTGAGGGAAAAATCCCTAGTGGCAATTTATACTGGTTGAAGGTTTGCTGCTATAGCAGACCTAAATTCTTTCAGGACAATCTAGGGCATTTAATAAGATGTGACATGACCGGCTTAGACCTTAAAAAAAGCCCCAGCGCTACCTGTCTGACAGGTGACCAGTTCGATGTTAGGGGTAGCCAGCAGTTTTAGAATTTCAAGGTTTATGGATCGTGTGTTGTCTTGCTCACCCCCAGAGATCAGCAGAGAGAAAGAAATGTTCCCAAACATACAAGGTCTAGTAATTAATTTCATCAAACACTTCTTCCAGGAACGTTGTCCAACATCCTTTTTTAACCCCAAACTGGACCCTCTTCTGGCAATCAACTCGCGCAGGCTTGTAATTGTTGGTGTATTAATTAAGTTTGGGAAAGGATAAATTCCAGGAACAAGCAGGAATCAGTCTTCACATATGGGGTACGTCGGATACCGACGGAAGGCCTGCGCGTTAGGGATGAATCGTTTCAAGTGGGGAGAGACAAACGCTCCCCAGCGTCCAATCGAGAAAAGCTTTTTGGAGCATCATCAGCGCTCTGCGTGCGGCCTTCCCACCTTTCCAAACTGTCTCTCCTCAGGGTGTTTCGTTTTTCCGCCCGGAGCGGACAGGACGTTACCTCCTGTCACCGCAGAAAATTTTTTTCTAAAATCTTGTATTTCTTGTCGGTGGCGCCTTGTGGCTTGTTTTTCCCTCTTCGGTGAGGAGGTGAGGGGAGGAGGGTTCGAGTTTTTTCCCTCAGGTTCTGTCGTAAATTTTTGGACCTGTTTAAGGCCCTCTCCATCATGGAGCCGTCTTCTCCTAAGAAGTGCCTCCTTAAAACTATTGGAAAATACAGTTTTCTTTTTTAGGACCTCCAAATAACTGGTGGTTTATCTAATCCTGTTTGGCGTCCTGACCCTTTTCATCCGGAGCCATTTGGCTACAATTTTATGCAGGAAGTGAGAAGAGGTTTGGGGAGAGAGAATTTTCCATTTCGAGCGGGGGTTACCCTCAATACCGACAGTTCCCTTCCAGTGTCAAGGGCACCAAACCATATTTCTTCGCTACAGGATTTCAGGGTAAGAGGGTAACCCACAAACAGTCTGTAAAGGACTAGCCAACCCTCGAGTTCGGTTTAGGTCTCAGGCACAGCATGATGACGGAGCTCCTGGCCTTGACCTACGAGGGTTACATTGGCTTCTTTCAAAACCCCGCGACACGGGAGCCGTCTCTTCGGCCTCTTTAAGGCCTCCTAAATGAGGGGCGGTTTCAGGTTGTTCCTGGGGCTCACCCCTCACGGCACATACCTGAGCCATGCTCCGGCTGGTGGCATATCCGTTTTCGAGCGGTACCGATTTACCCCGGCATGGGCACTGGTTTTTTGAGTGATTCACTCTTCACCATGTATCATCATCTGGTCGTTCTCGGTACACTTCGGGGACCTGATCGGATAACATCCCAGATTGACTTTCCAGTTATTAATTGGCAAAGCAGCGCCGGATACGACCACTGACGTCGGTACCCTCTAGACATACATTCGATTAAGACTCGCTTTCCTTCGATGCCGAGGGTTGGTCGTCTTGGAAATCGGATATCTATAGTCTGGAAGATTAAGATTGGGTATACCGACGGCGTTCTCGGAAATCCGACGGCTTACCGATTCTGGAGAATGTAGGGCCCGGGCCCCCCTTGGTGATGGGGGTTTTTTTTTTTTTTGTGGGGTTTTTTGGATGCGCCGGGGGTTCGGTTAGGGGGGGCTGGGTTACCGAGGGATACTCACCAAGGGGTTGTTTTTGGTTTACCTCGGTTACTGCTTGGAGCAGCCTCCGATGGACTAGGTTCGATTGTCGTTTTATCGCCGCCGATTCCGGCACAGCACCCACTTATCGTTATCGATGCCGGTTTTCCTGCTTTCAAGTAAAGTAAGTAACATTGGGACCAGCTACTTCCCATGCCTTTTTTTCACCAGGATCGCCTTCCTTTCTCTACCTAGTTTGGAGTCGATACCTGGACATGGATGATGAGCAGTATACTGACTGGTCTCATGGTCATATTAACTGCATAGTACCAGTATCCATTCCAAGAGGGATCCTTTTCTGCACCGGACCAGTACATTCTCCGGTGCCCAGTGCTGCTGCTTCAACTTTCTTTTTAGCCTGTCCAGGGATGGGTTCACATTGGAGATCCTTGCTTTTCAGAAGAAAATTTCTCCTTGACCATCGGCAACATTCACTTGCTATTCCTATCCCAGGCTATGATTCCCTACACCCCAAGGGCTCTTCTGGGGAGGAAAAGAAAGGGAAAAAAAAAGGAAAAATATTATAAATATAATTGCTTCCTTTACATCATTTCTTTGCAGGATCTTCTTTTATGTATTATTTTTACATTCTCTTATGTACCGCATTATTCGGCATTCTTCATTCAGCGCGGTTTTACGTTTTTGTACATGCGAAACAAAAAATGCCTCTCCTCCCAGTACAGATGAAATGTATGAGTTTACCCCGTCTTTTCTACAGATTTAATACATTTCCGGGGGAAAAACAAAAACTTGGAATGAATAACAGCGGGGGTAACGATGTTAGCAAAAACTTACTACATTACTTATGACTTACTATTCTTCTGAGAATATGGGAAACACACTTTTTTTTCCCCTGTTTTAAGGCGCGTTTTCTTCACCTTCTACATAGATAACTGATCTTCTGGTATCAGGTGCCCCCCTCTCCAGTGAGTTTCAAAAATGTACTCTCATAATTCCCCATCATTCCCTTTGGAGTGGGTGATATTCCCTTCAACAGCAAATGTGACCCGGAAGGTGAAAAAAAAATAATTTAAACCATAAAACAATAAAAATATTTTCACAACTAAAAAAAAATAAACCAAAAAAAAAAAATAAAAAAAAAAAAAAAAAAAAAACTTTAAAAATAAAAAATAAACCAACAAAAAAACAAGCAAGAAGAAGCATCATTATTCTTATCCGCCAGGTCGCGTGAATCTAGAACACTGGATGCCTGTTTGGACGTCAAACCTTCTACCTAACATCTATGCTGGCAATCAATGGATTCTCTCTATATATTTTATATGAGTCTAATCCTTCAGGAGGGTCACAAAGAAAGAAAGAAATTATCGGTCTATTTTTGATCTCCTTTTCCTATCAGAGCCCAACGGCTGCAGACTGATTCCTACACTTCTTATGTCATAGCCACAAAAAATAATCCTCTTGGTTTCTTTATCTCATGCTTCCCTAGACTCCTTTGAGGATGTTTAGCCAGAACCTCTGCCTATAGCCATAGTGAGCACGAAAGTTTTTATCAGTTAGATGGCCTGGCTCCCAACGCTTCAGACTTTGAACACAGAATGGCACCAATTTATAACCATAAAGAAAGACTGCTTTTTTTTCGGTTTTGTAAGTACGGTTACTTATTTTACCCCGCGTTTTTAATACCCTTTGTACTGGAGGAGGAAGAGGAAGGGGGGGAACAGGGGGGAGAGGGGGGAAAGAAAGAAAAGGAAAAAAGGGCGTCTTCTTTTCCCCTTGAGATAAGAACAAGGGGGGAAAGGGGGAGGGGGGGAGGAGAGGGCAATAATCATCCTTCAATAGGCGAATCTTTACGTCAGGTTGCTCAATTGCTACACTGAATTCCCTGTTTCTGGAGGCTACCCCCTACTATCTTCTCCTTCCCCAGTAGGGAGGGAATTATTTTCGCCCTACACCCCAAACCTTCTTTCCCTAAAAAAAGAGAAAAGAAGAAAAAAAGCAAGAAGGTCTTTATTCTTCTCCTGCCCATCATACAGAATGTGTTCCCCCAAACAAGGGAAACCTCGCACCTAGTCGTGCAGGAGTCACAAACCCAAGCCAGGAAGAAAAACATTAACCCTCAATTATTGGGTTCTTAATTTAATACTCTTCTTATAGCCTCAACACCGTTCACCTTCTTTTCCTTAAGCAGATTTTCGGTGTTTTTCAATTGTTGAATTTTTTTAATTTGTAAACCACAACTATAACACCATGGATCTCTCCTTTACTACAGTATTGGAACATCCACTTCTGCCCTGATCCTTAGGGTAGGCTGAAGATTGCAGCCGTATACTTCACTCATCTTATGGAATCACAAGTTAGCCCGTCTTTTTTTTCTCCTCTTTTTTTTTTTTCATACCCACCATTGAAAGACGGAAGAACAGAAGAAACATTAAGCACATGTTTCCATACTGAGTGGGTCAGACTTGACGCGTCCCATCATAAGCCCAGTTACCTCCTTTGTTTAAAACAAGTGGCTTTTTTCAACTCTAGGCTACATCACGTAACCTAGCACATTTATTCCCCAAAAGACAACAGGTTCCAACAATGGCGTGTACTGGGTCAAGCATTGATATCCTGGGCCCCTTTTTATTTTAATTGTGGTTTTATGGACCTTTTCCTCAAGGAACTCGTCCCAAACCTTTTTTAAACCCAGCATATACTAACAGCCCCTTTACTACATCCTCCGGAGTAACAGATTCCAGAGTTTGATTACACGTTGGAGCGTGAATGGGAGAAAAAAAAATATTTTTCTCTTTATTTGTCTTAAATAGTTTCCCCTGTAGCTTTCATTACATGTCCCCTAGTCTTTCTATACTCTGATTAGCGTAAACAATTGATCCACGTTTATCCGTTCCACTCCATTCATTAATTTATTAGACCTTCTATCATATCCTCCCCATCAGCCGTCTCTCTTCTCCAGGCTAAAGAGCCCTAACCACCTTAGCACTCTCTTCATAGAGAGTAGCCTTCCATCCCCTTCACCAATTTGGTTGGCTCTTCTCTGTACTTTTTTCTAATAACGCCTATGTGTCCTTTTTAAGATACTGGTGACCAGAAGATTGCACACAATATTCAAGGTTGCGGTCGTACCAATGGAGCGATATACAGAGGCATTATAATATCCTTTTGGTTTTATTCTCCCATCCCTTTCCTTATGATAACCTAGCATTTCTATTTGCTTTTCTTGGCCGCCGCCTGCACACTGGGCGGAAGGGTTTTTTTTTTTTTTTTTAACATGTTGATCCACGATGACTCCTAAATCTTTGTCCTGGGTGGTGGTTTCTAATGTGGAGCCTTGCATTGTGTAACTATAGTGTGGGGTTGTTTCTTTCCCTAGGTGAATAACTTTTGCACTTGTCCACATTTAAATTCATCTGCCATTTGGATGCCCAGTTCTTCCAATTTATCCAGGATCCTTCCTGCAGTTTTTCACAATCCTCTTGGTTTTTTTTTGTTGTTTTGTTTTTTTTTAACAACTTTTTTTAAAAAAAGGTTTTGTGTCAATATCTGCAAATTTGATACACTCACTAGTTATTCCCTTTTCCAGGTCATTTATGGAATATGGGCAAAAAAAAAAGCAGCGGACCCAGTTAGGACAGATCACCTGGGGGTAAACTCCACTATTTCCCCTTTTTCCATTGGGGAATATTGGCATTTAGCCCCCATACCCTCTGCTTTCTAATCTTTGTAACCAGTTCCCGATCCACAATAGTACACCTGCCTCCTATCCCATTGACTTTGTAGCATCGGCAAACAAAAAAAAAGTCTCTGATGGGGGACTTTGTCACAAAAAGCTTTCTGACAAAAGTCCCATTTTCACTATATCAAAACGACGCACCTTTGTCTACCCTGTTTTATGCACACCTTCAAAAAAAAAAACAATATACAGATTAGTAAGACCAATGATCTTTCCTTCTCTAAAAAGCCATGTTGGCTGTCTCCCATTAGGCCAGGACCTATCTAAAATGTCCGTGTAATTTTTGTTTCTTTTATGATGGTTTGTCTACCATTTTCCCTGGGTACTGACGTTCAGGTGCTCACACACGTCGTCTGTAATTTCCTGGGTCACCCCTGGAACCCTTTTTTAAAAATTGGGTGGGATGTTGGTCGACCCCTCTCCAATCTTCATGGTTCTTACAGAATGATTTTAATTTGAAAAGTTCACAGATTACCAATAGCAGGTCTTGCAATCACATTATTTCAGTTCTTTTCAAACACCTCTGGGATTTATTTACCATCCGTGTCCAGGTGATTTGCCTACTATTCAGTTGGTATCAAATAGTTTTGTAAATATCTTCCCCCCCCCCCCCCCGGTGTTTGTTAGCGATATTATTTATATCAATTTTCCTCTGCATGTATCACCTTTATTAAAATACCAATTCAGTCTTGGGGTAACATCCCCTACATCTTCGCTCAGCCCTAAAGACCGAAGCAAAGAAAGAATTCATTCAGTCTCTCTGCTGTAGCCTTAGTTTCCTCTGCTCCTGCCCCATTTTATTACCATCTATCATCTATTTTTACTCGGTCCCTTTTCCAATTGACTCTCTTCACAGGGCCTTTTCGCTACGGGGGGAATGTACTTGAAAAACGTTTTTTATTTTAGTGGGGTGGTGCCGGTTTTTGGCTCTGGTGGGAAAAGTAGTATAGAGAGTGAGGTGAAGTGTAACATCCCATTCTTTCATTTGGGCAGCGTCTCAGAAATGCCCCCCTATCAGGACTTTTTTTGCCTATTGTTTTGTCTGTTCTCTTCTCGGTTTTTTTTTTTTTTTTTTTTTCAAAAAAACTATTTTAAAAACAGAAACGAAAAAGATTCCTCTCTGCTGCATTCCATTTCAGCACAGCCCCAGTGCCCCCCATGCAGGCGAGAGTTCCAGTGCATGTGATTGGACTAACTGGTACTTTTCTACTAAGTTCCAGGTCTTGTCTTCCAACTACTTTTTGTATAGCCTTAGTAGTGCTTCCAAGATTAGTGCTCCCTCTATCTGGAATAATCCTTAATCGCTTCTTTTCTGCCATCTCCAAATCCCTGGACTTTTGGCAGCATGGTTTGAAGTGGCAGCTGGTTTTTCTCCAACACAGCCAGTTTTATTTCCCATTTCTCCCTGCATTAATGCTCTCTGCACTCCCTACCTGAGAGGCTTTCCACTATGGGCCCTTGCTTAGGGACGAGGAGCGCATGGGAATAGGAATAATTTTTTTTCTCTAATTACTATCCTTTATGGCTGAAAAAAAAACCAAAAAAAGGCTTCCTTTAGTCATTCCTCATGACTGTATGTAAGGGTTCTTACACCCTTCTATTTCCTTTTTTAAATAAAGGACATGATAAGCCTTTGTTTCGCATGAAAGTCCTAAAGGAAAAAAATTTTTTTTCTCTCCCTAAAGAGCGGGGTTACCCCAATTTTTTCCTACACGGAAAAACCTAAATATGCTCCTTTTTCCTTGCAGCTCTGGTCATCATGGTTATCCCTTAATCCTTCATTTGGGACAGCACCATAAATATATTTAACCCCCCCTAAACAACGCATGCGATACCCCCCCCTGGTCCTTCAAAGTGGGTTTCAACTTTGCGCCTGGTATCTAATCCTCAGCACGTTTTCTGTCCATTCACCTTCATGTTGTGTGTTTTTAGAGTTCTACCGAAACTCTTTGGTACTTGCTGTTTTACAGAACCTGATATTTTACTACCTCCCCTGTCTTTTCAGTCCACGGTCAAACATGTCTTATGGTTATTTCACTGGATAGCTCTTCCTCGAATCCCACATCTGAACCCAGAGCGGCAAACAGATTCTCATTGTATTCTCAATGCTAGGTTTTCCACCTACCATGCTCTAGAGTGAATTGTTCCTCTTCACACTCCTCCCAATCGTGCAAGCTTTAATAGAGACATACTCTCTGTCCGGCTTAATTGCAGAAATTTATCTTTACGGACATATATATCCCATATATGTAAATATGTCTACTATATTTTCTTTAGATACCCATAAGTATGTCAGCAATCTGTGTAATTATGTTATGACCCCCCTCCTGAATTCTCCTCGTCCCATAAAACCCCATATACCTATATGTATATATCAGACATAAATGTGTGTATCTGTCGCAGCTACGGTCCTTTACTACGCGTAATTATGTATTTACATACGTCATCCCCTTTCTAACTGTCTGTGCTCATTAAGGTTTTTTTCCTTCCCTGCTATGTTCCAGACAGTGGGATGGCAAATGTGCCCCGTTCTTATACATCAGTATGTGTAGTCTATGTTAGGCCCACACATTTCTTGTTTCCACGGATGCTGGGTTGCTGACACGCTCCTATTCTTCTTAACCCTAGGTTTAGGGATCCCTGAAATACATGCTCCAATATTCTTTCCTATCCTCTCACCAGGAGGGATACGCACAGGGCTGGACCTTCCTTCCAGTAGATCTGAGGTGCCAACCCTTCCAGACATTATGCTTTCCGCACCCTTGGGTAATACGGGTTTCTTCCCCATTACCCCTTCTTCCCTACAGGTCTCGGGCTAGTTTGTCTTCCCCGAAATTGTGTCTTCCACGTCTTCTACTTTTTCTCCCTAACGTGTCAGTAACTCTGTAAGCCAGAAGCACGTTCCCAGCCTTTTTCCATCAAAGCATTTCCACTCAAAGACCTACCATTTTTGCTACTACCCTCAGTTGTAAACAACTGGGTCACCTGCTCCACTTTCCAGATTTGGACCCCTTCACTTCAGTGACCCCGCCGCTCACACCCCCTTGAAGATTCCTCTACTCCGATCCTCAGTAGACTCCATCAGCCTCTCTACTGCCTCCCTTTGCCAAAGACAGTACCGGCTTTCGAGTCCCACTACTTGTCGATTGTCTAATTAGTCAACGTGTCGTTTGCATTGAGATTGTTTTTTGATTTTTATTCATACATACAGGTGACTCCTTAACGTTAGTCCTATTTTTAGGCTTCAGCTGTTTTTTCTACAGCTCCTCTTATTTGAAAATCTCCTCCACCCCTACACATCCTCATGGATGCCTGGCCATATGAGGTGCTAGGCTATGTTCCAATATCCCCAACACATGCTCATGGGCTCGAGGCATCTTACAGTTGCGGAGTAACACATATGTGAAGACATCCATTCCTGCTTGTTCATGGAGATCAGCACATGTCACTGACCTGTAACATGGTGATCTCGGGGAACAGCAGGAATATAGTCTCCCCAAAACTCAACCACCTAACCCTAGGACGTTGTCGTACTCTTCGTGTATATATTCCTTTTTTTCTCTTTTCCCTCTTCGCCCTCTTTATCTCTTGTATCAGATACCTAAACACTCAACTGCCCTTAGGATTTTCGAGCGACACTGCTGTGAAAGGATGCCCGTTGGATTTTTTTTCCCCCCCCGCCCGCCAGCCCCAAGACAGCACGCCCGCTTTGAGGGCCCATCGGCTCCCTAAACGCTTATGATTGGACCGTTGGGGTTATCCGCCGAACTCTCCCCGCCCAGCACCCCGTTGTTCCCCCGTATGTATCCTGACGTACTCTTCATTATGTGAAGACCCCCCTTATGCATGCTGGTCCCACGAGGCTCACCTGTTAATCACCACCACCCCCCCCCCCCTTCCCCTCCTACCCCACCCTGGGATTAGTAACTTTGTCGCTTTTTTTCTCTGATTCCTTCTAAATGTGTTACTTGTTTTCCCCTAGCTCTATTTACTATTTCTTGAAAAGTACAAAAGCAAATCTCTGTTCTTTCTCCACGCGGACCAAGCAGGATAAGTCAGTACTCCCACTATGTGCGTGCAGTCGGCGCCAGGACGGCGTACTTTTGCAGAGCCTAATTTTCCCCAGCCTCTATTTTCAAAGATAAGCCCCTGTGAATCTGCATCCGCGCTTTATGATTGCGTCTCGCTACGCCCGCCCACTACGGCGTCGCCATCTTGCTATTTACCGCTCTTATTCGTTACGCAGAGCTTACTATTTAAGACGTTGCCTGTGAATCCCCGCAGAAAAGTCTGATTTTTGCTATTTATTTCTCTTTTTGTCTTCGGTTCGACGACGGTTCTTTCACTGCCCGGACTCGACACGACGCCGGTCTGAGAGTCACGTCCTATATTTTTCATCATTGCTTTGGCCCCTTACGGGACAGATCTTCGCGCCCTTTTACCTTTTTAACATGGCACCCCGGTCATTCGCACCCTAGCCCGACCCGGCCTTTCTTTCCCCGATGGCTGCTAGAGCCTTTAACAAGTGCTTTGATCACTGCCTCACACCGATAACTTTAAGTCTCTTACCAGCATCAACCTTCTATGGACTGTTCTTCGCTCCGCTGCCTATCTTTGCCCATATCATGATTCCCTGATCTGGCTGCCCTTCGGCACGTTAAATGTCCGCCAAAAGATTTGAGGTTAGTCGCTATTCGATCAGCGAGGAGCGCTATATTCTCTAGACTACGGCCACGGCCGCCTGACACTCGTTACAGCTCTGGATTAGCACGTCTCGGGACTCTGGCCCTGTGCGATACTGCTCGAAAGTTACACTCTGAGTCTCGCAGCAGGTTCTCCTACCCGGGTACCATCATCGGAAGACAGAAAACTTCCATGCGTCGAGTGGAGGGGATCACGGCGGTACGCTCCTGGTCTATCGAGGGCCAGGTCCGCCATCACCGCCAAAGCCTACTTCTCCAAGTCTCAGGGTTTTCCCTTTTATTACTCGCGCAGCATTGCGATGAGTGGCCCTGTCCAAAACATCCTCGACTCGACGGGGCACAAGTATTACGCTCTCAAGTGAGTTAAGGTGGTCCTCGTGGACTCGCATCCGAGGTAATAGCCGATGACCTTCGCAGTGCGCACGCACCTTTGTGGTACGCCGTCGGGGTCCGAGTAGGGGGTCCTCTGCTGCGCGGTCCCTCTGACCCGCCACCGGACCCCTTCAGGTCCTGGAGGGGCCCCATTGGATGAGCAGTATTTGTCACCATTCTCTGGAACCCAGAAGAGGGTAGTGATAGCTGGCCTCGCGCGTCCGCACCTTCATGCTTGACCATACAGGGATATGCCCCCTCGAACCATTCGCAAATCGAACCCGACGAGACCGCCAGCCCGATCCTCGAGTACCATGAGGGCTCGCCAGTTGCCATACTCGCCCGTCCGCCCAGGTCTCCTTCGGATCGTCCTCCCATTCGGGGACCGAGGTCCGTTCGACGCCGGACTCCAAGGCGTCGGATTTTCCCTGGATAGCAATCGGTGCCCTGCAGACCGAACGGAGAGATCTCGAACTCCCTCCCGTGAGGCCGCCTCGGCACATTGGGAATTAGAGGATGAAGAGGTTCACCCCTGGTTTCCTCCTCAGGACGCGGTGTGTCCTCTTCGCGAATACCCCGAGATTCCGAAACTCTCGGAGAAGGTCCCCATCTTCCGAGGATAATGTGTTCTCGGACTTAGTGTTAGGGATATGATTGGACAATCCCTGGTTTACCCTGTTCCGCCTTCAACCCCTGCGGATGGTACCGCAGGATGGAGCACTCGAGAGAAGAAAGCGTATGCCCACCTAATATGGACTCTAACCCCGACCAGCGACAGAACTCTATTTGTGACCCGGTTTCCACACGATGCTGGAACGATATCTCCGTCTTCTTTTCCGCACTGTGGTGGAGAGCCCACTGGCGTCGTTTTTTTAGCCAGTATTACCAGCAAGCGGGTTCGATTTCCATTTATCGACGTCCGAAACGAGCCCACGCCTTCCCGAAGGCACCACACTAATGTACCCAACCATTCATTGGCTGGTGGAATCGGCCATGCACAGACTTGAGTCAAAAAATGCAATACCTCTCGGTGCCCCACGGGTAGGCGATGACGCGTTATGCCTGGATGCCCTCATGGGACGTACACGTGATTCCAGGGATCTATGCTTGCTTGTCGAGTTCCAGACATAAAAGCTGTTACCATTGGCATGTATATCCGAGCACATGGCTTACGGCTAGGACCGGCATACTTGAATAGCAGCGCGTTCCTCCTTGCTGGGGTACAGATCAACAATCTCGACACGACGACCTCCCACTTGGCAGAGGTTCCACATGTCGCGAACAACTTTGCCTACACTGGTATTCGGGAGGTGCTACACCAGCTTAACATCGCCGAGAATGCCTATTGTGGTTTTGTGACCCCTCCGGCCGCGAGTCAGCTGCGTCCGGCATCGGTGGTGATGCAGCCCACAGGCTTGGCCCCTTAAGAAGTACTTCGCTAGGGGGAGGGGGGGGCCCTCTGAGCACTGGGTACCCAGGGAAAGTGTCATCGATGTCCCTTGCCGACGGTGACAACCTCTTTGGCAAGCCCCATGCGATGACGACGGCTGTCCCACACCAATCGAGCACGGAGAACTCACACCAGGACTTCTCGTCATCTCGAGGAAGACCCCTTCTGCCCCTTCTCAAACCCCAGAAGAAGGCTCTTGTGGTAAAATTAGTTCCCTTTTAAAGACCTGCGCGAAGGGGTATGATCGCTGCCTATATAAATTGATCTATAATTCCAGTATCATGGACTCCTAGCATGCTCCCCCACAGGTTGAAAGGCACAGCCAAGGGACGGGGTAATGGCGCTTCCCGTAAGGCACGAAAGCCCCCAAGCCCCGGCCACACTCCGGACGATGCCTCAGAAGCCCCGGTGGGGGTTTTTAGACTTCCTCCGCCCCATAGGCCTTTCCATCCCCCTCAGAATGGTTTCCTAGCCGTCCCCCACAGGAGGTCAGGCCTGGTCCACTTTGCCCAAAGGTCGGTGTCCAAATTACACCACAGATACCTGCGGTACTTTCATCTTTATAGTTCACACACAGGGCTATCTTACATCACCTTTAATTTCACACCACGGGACCGTTCCCTACTACTTTCATGGGACGCCTCCCAGACTACCTTTGCACAGGGACTTACTACTTCAGGAGTTTAGCACGCCCATGGTTCCATGCGCCAAAGTGTGGAACTGGTGACATCCAACCAACTGAATGTGGTCAAGGGTCGTCCTAATCCAGGTACTATCGTCTGATTTCCATACAATGCAGCAGGATTGGCACTCATGTACCATCCTGGACTTGCGAAAACCCCTCAATCACAAGTTCCTTTGCAACGGGAAAACAGTTCTCACAGATTGCTTAACCTGGGAATACTGATGCCCTACCCCTCCCCGCAGGCCGTAGAACTGGGCTAATGCTCCTTTGGTATCTGAAAGATGCATATACTCAGCATCTCTCATTCCATCCCGACCACAAGACAATATCTCAGATTTGTTGTGGGGAGGAAATTCATTAACCAGTACAGAGTGCTGTGCACTGTTGGTCTAGTCCTCCCGGGCACCCAGGGTGTGCACCCAAGATGCCTCGCGCAGTGGTGGCGGCTTATCTGGAGACCTTCAAGGTCATCGTTTGTGCGCCCCATACCTGGTACGACTGGTTCATCAGGCCCAGTCGGTACCAGGACCGGCCACTCAAATGCCACTCTCCCCTATCGCACTGCTGGCCTCTGCTCCTAGCACTTGGGTTGTTGGTCTACTAACTTACTTTCGCATAAGGCACCTTCGACATCCCCATCTCAAAATCTCAAGTTCCTTCGGCGCCCCGCGTGGACACAATTCAGGCGAGGGCCTCTGCCTCCATCTGGACAGGGGCCATGGCGGCTCACCTGATCTAGCCGGCCACTCCCACAGCCCCACAGCGCTCGAGTATCTAGCCACCGCGAATTTCTGTCTGCCGGACGCTCGGCCATATGGCTTCCACGGTCCATGTCGACCCCCAATGGCCCGATCCCTTTGAAACAATCTTCGCCCTTTTCCCCGTCCTGCCTCATAGCTGCGTGCCTTTCGAAATCATATGGCTATCAGGCAAAGGTGAGCCTAGCGGTATACGTCCGTGACCCGGATCCCTGACACAGCTGGCCTCTTCTTCTTCCTCTACATTTAATGGTGGCTAAATCTACCAAACACCTGGTATACGAGGAGCTAACTTTAAGCCCTCCCTACGCATTCTCAGGTCCTGACGACCCGACGCTTCACTCCTGGGCTTGCGGCCACTTTATTGCCAAAGGGACCATGTACTCAAGGCCTCTGCGACTCGTTGTGACGGTCTGCTCAGCAGATTTACACTTTCATACGAGCTCAGAGCCATTCCCGCCTAGAGCTCAAAGCATTCTCTCACCTGGTTTTCCCACCAGTTGGTGCTCGGATACAGACAGACACCTCACCGGTGGCAACACTGTTCTTACTGTGAACAAGACAAGGACGCGAACAGGCTCTTCCCTTCTTCTGTGCAGGACGGCAAAACAAACTCATGCTGACGCATTGGGCAGTCCACACCCACGCGCCCTCCATCCCTCAATTTGGCTGTCTACCTTATACCCAGATATCATTGCCCACCCTCAAATTATCACCCTGGCCGTACAAAACTCCAGTCAGGAGCCGCCCCAGCCACCACTAGAGTGGAGGTGGGATACGCTGGTGGTTTCACGGCGCGATCTTTCTCATTATTGGGGCCTCTCAAAAACATGGATCTGTTTTGCACAGACTTTTGAATTACGGGCAAATTTGACCAGGTTACCCTTGCCTCTAGATACGCGAAGTAATATAGGGTTAGCGTTGAGGTATCGTTTTCTAATGTCCATGGTCCAGCGGCCTCTTGTATGTCTTGCCTCCCCCCCATGCCACTGGTGTCTCGGACGCTATTCAAGGTTCTCAGAGACAAATGCCAGAGATGTGATCATAGCGGCGCTCCACGGTGGCCGAGACCAACCCTTGGCTTCCTCCCCGCTTCTGATCCCGCACACTTTTCGCTAGCGGTATTACGACACACCACTTCCCCTCTTCCCCCCACTCTCCGGGGATTTCAGCCCGACCGTCAGGTCAAGCAGGCCCGCCAAGTTGTGCGACTCTCCTACACCCCAATTATACGGTTCCCTTCATATGATGGCCTGTGCTGCTGAAAGTGTAGTCCCCACTCCTGCATCTCTGGCAGCTTACCTACTCGGCGTGTTGCGAAGAGGTGTGTCTTGGCCTCCAGCGTAGGCCACCTTGCCACACCGCAAAGACATAACACCTTCAATGTGGCGTCCGTTCTAAGTATGGTGTAATAAGCAGTACCGAGATCATTTATAAGTTCAGCATCAGTGGTATTGGCAGTACTTGATCTCTCCTCTCCACCCCCTGGCCTAAAGTCCACACTCGGCTAACCGTCCACATTCACGGTGATCATTGCTGTTAGCATCACACCTGCCGGTGGATTTAGACCATCTTTCCAGCCACCCTCTGGTGGCTCCCGGTTTCTACAGAGGCACCGCATCCTCCTTAAGCACCACCCTTGGCTGACCCGAACCCAGCCAGGACTGGGATCTTACATTGTGGTGTTGCACGCGGCACCCTCTAACCTCGTTTCGACTTTTGTGGCCTATGGCTACCTGTCTGTCACTCCCGTTTTTCTGTCCCTGGAAAGCCTTGTTATTGCGTAGCCCCTCTACCCATGCATGGCTAGCACGCGTTAGTGCAGCTGCAGTGCCATGGTATTCTCTCTCGCATCCCCCTCCTACCACTAGGTTCTACAACGAACCGGGTAGTCCTACGGACTCACACTAAAATTGTTCTTCCAAAAGTGGTGGCCAGCCTTTTCACATCTCAATAGGCGGTGTTAGCCACTTCCGCCCGTACTTTCCCATGCCCACACTCCAGCCGACCACGCTGTAAAGGGCTCTTCTTGATATACCCTGGACTGTACGAACCGGGCGTTTGACCCTTTACCCTGACCGTCACGTCGAGAACGCCACCGAAAGGAGGCTTCAGTCTTCGTGTCTTACCGTTTTCACCCTAACAAGTTGGGGTTTTCTACTACCCCTGTCTCCAAAGCGTACCTCTGTCCATCTGGATTGCGGACTGTTAATCGTCTTGGGCTTACGAGGCAAGCCAGGCCGCGTGCTGGAAGGTAGAGTCACAAGCTCATCGTGGCGGGCGAAGGCGATCCGTAGGTTAGCTTAGAGTGTTCTTCGCTCTGGTCCATGTTCTGCCAGGCCGCTACTTGGTCTTGCAAGCCGAGAATTTTGTCGACCATTTACTGCCTGGAGAGGAGTCCCGCAGGGACAGGGCTTTCGGGACAGGCCAGTCCCTCCCGTAATCTCTTTGAGGTAGAGGCAACTTCCTACCCTCCTGTTCCAGGTTGTTGGGTCTAACGGTTGGAGACATAGTCAGAGCAAAGATTCCCTTCATTCTGTGCTACTGACCTTGAGGGAGTCATTTTTTGTGCTTAGGGTCTCGGGTAGCCTGAAGCTTGGGAGGCCCATAATGTGAGGAATGACTTCCCTGCTTGGTGCCTGAGGAAAGCGTTAGTTACGCACACTGTTACAGGTGGTTCTCCAGGAGCAGCAGGAATCAGTCCTCAACAAACATCCATCCATACCTCCCCTTGGGCTTGGCCAGGGATTTGACTTCGTTTTTTTTTTGCTAATCCTTGTTGCTGGTTTCTTTTAGCTACCCCGGTCATCTGGAACTTTCTTTCCTGAGCAAGATGGCACCCTTTTTGGGCCGGGAAGAGTGACCCCCGCGCATTTCACCTCCTGCGCGTCCCTGCTAATTCCCAAAGCGCCCTTTCTTTTGCCAAAGCTCGGGCGCACTTTAAATTGCTCAGCCCGCGGTTTGTTGATCGTACTTGGCGCTTACCCGATTTTCACCCATATGTGCGCGACTTGTCACCTCGCTGCTCCTGGCTCTTACCGACCAACACCTGTTAAAGGTGGAGTACAACTAACGACTTTTACTCATCCACTGCGCTGATCCTGCTCCGGCCGCTGGTGTGACCTCTCCGTATGCAGCGTGGAAAGCCCGAAGCAGCTAAGCGATTTATTCACTCAAGCCCCGAAGCTCTTCATTCCCCTCTTTCTCGATGCGTCATTTTCCCTTTTCTGCTTTCTGCCGTTTCTTTTTTGAAGGCTAACTCAAGCCGTGGTCGCACCATGCAGTGTAATACTCATTTATTTTTTCCACGTAGAACACTCTTTCCTTTATTAAACCCCTGGCACCACACTGAAACTGCAGGTGACATAATGTGTTGCACCACCAGTGATTCAAAAGCTCCTTCTGCTCGGTGTTGACTACGATATGAAGCTAACATATTGCATGGTACCTCGTAGTCCTCGTGCGTGTATTCTTTATACCTGTATGTAGTCACTTTGCACTCTAATTATATTTTAGCAAAAAACCTTGTATTTCCATTCTTTCTTTGAACAGGATGTATTGTCAACAGCTAATAACAGTAGACATTACAACATAACATACAATCCTGTAACAAATGACTATGTAGCCACCATTAAATGTCATCTTCAGGTTAGACACCTGGTACACCCACGCTTCTCAGCAAGCCCCCCTCGGACAATTATTTCACCAATGTGCTGGTTGTGCTGACACTTTGCATCAACTTATGGGCAAACCTCTGCTAACAATTGTGCTATACATCTTCCTTGTTCAACATTTACCACTACTCATTTATAAACCTCGTTTGTTAAACCAACAGAAAAACAAAATCTCCAGTCCCAGTATGAGATCCCTGAAGCGCACCCTAGTGTCTTTACCTTTTCTCAAACTTGACCCTTTCTTTTGTCCCGGATTTATTAATCATCCCATCTAGCTCTACTGTTTTTCTATTGTTTAACATTCATTTTCATAGTCCATTTCCACTCTGGATTTCCTATGCGAGTTAATTTCCGGACAGAGCTCGCATAAGGGACTTTGTTAGTTTGCCATTCTGGAAATCTGCCCAGATGCACTCCACAATTAAATGGCTCATCCATTATGGAGGATAAGCAGGGAAAGAAGCCTTCCACCGATGGGTAATGTCATCCAACAGATAACTGCTTGCAGCGAGACCCTTCCCCCCCACGAACAGTTTGTTCTTGGAAGATTACTTTTTAAAAGCGCATCTGTTTGTCTGTGCATATCTTAATTCAGCATGCACAGATCTCCCTCTCTAGCCTTAGTCCATCTTGTCCAAGGAGCTAGTGCAGACTCGTACGTGCCCCAATCGTGCTGACTCTCTCAAAAACGGTGTTTCTTACATCTTTGGAATTCTTTATTGTAGATGTCTGGTTTGGTTCACCCCCCCCCTCCCATCTTTTCAACCAATCTTTCAGAGGTTTACCTTACGGTAGGTGTTATGGCTGTTTCTTTGTAAGGTGTTTTGCTATTTTTATACTTTGTCACTATGAACCCACTTTAATGCCTCAGACCAACACCAGGTTGGGATTTTTTTTTTCAAAATCATGAAGCTGCTCTTTGAGACTACGTCCCAAGAAGAAAGACCTCAGTGCTTCAAAAACAGCGGCTGGTGTCACAAAAGGAACCAAATCCCTGCGATGGGATCTGTTGTTGTACCCCCGTTTTGCCTGTTTTGGCGCACACACCCCTTTTACTGTACCCTTTCACATGCCATCTGTAGATTCTTAAATTTGGACAGACTTGAGGTATCATGACAGTGATGAGCCACTTAGACTGAAAGACAATCAATATACGGTTTGAAGGGGTCATTCAACACCTGGCCAAGCAGTATCAGGTGTACAAGAGTTGTCCGCAGATGCTAGTAATGTATCAACAAGAGCGCATCGATCAACACCTTGAGTCGAACACTGACAGCGATCATTAGCAAAACGAAAAATGCAACCAACACGCCCGCCCGTCAGCAATCTGACCATTCCATACTGTCAACTACAATAGCTCTCTTTCTGCCTTTAGAAGATAATGTGTTTGTCCCATGCTTATTTAGACCCCAAAAATAAAAAGACCACCAGGTGTCCATTTCACATACGGTCCCCCCCAGCACAATTCACACAGGCACACAGAACCACCCACTATAGATGTGCCAAGGCTCGAGATAAGTTTAAAACATGACGACAAGAAAACCCCGCATTGGGATTGACATTGATCCTCTCCCACCCTAAAGAAAAGGTTACACGGATTTGTTGTCAGCCTTTGATGCCGAGGGACCCCTTCGCATGCCCCCTTGACGAAGCAGTCTACGGAAGAACTAAACATCTATACCTACGATTGGAGTATGGAACTCAACCTTTTTCGGTGTAACCACGATCAACTTTGGCTACCCTACAAAGTGAAATTCCATAGGGAGGACACACTCTAAACCGCACTGTTAGCAAACAGGAGTTGCACTTAGCCTTTCAAGTGATCCAAATACAGGTGCTAACTAGACTCTTCGAGTGAACTCAAGAAGATGTGCTTGCCATGCTACTTCGGGTCCAATTCGCATGGGCCACCTTGGCCCATCAGCATTTTTCTGGAGGAGTAGTTCAATGAGCTGATCATGAGTGCACTGGAACCCTCCCAATGTGGATTGACTTTTTAGATGCAACCTGCACACATGGTCTTTGGGGATGGTCTGTATCCTCTTATAGACTCTGTCTGTTGCTCCTGAAAGGCGGGGGATGCATTGTCACATGACGACACTTCTGATAGGGCATCCGGCTCTTACTGTTCCTGCTGGCACTTATTACGAAACATCTGAAGTGAATAAAGATGAGAATGCAACTCACAGACATTGGCCTAACCTTTAATCTGAAGGTTTATTTTCATTCCTGAATCAGTATTGCTACAGCAACTCTGTCTCAGTCCACCCATATAGCACCCTGGTAGTAACTCTAACACCAGGGTTTCATTTCTGCCTTGGCAGTGTGGTTACCCTACTTTCACTTGTTGTTTTTCCAGCCCTCATCAGCACTTCCCAACACATCCTTGATTTCAACCACTATGTAAGAAGCATTCAGTTGATACATCGTTTATAGGCTGCTCTGAAAACTAAGGCTCTCAAATGGTGCCACTTCAGTGGGGGACTTCCTGTACCATTGCCTTCACCGCTGATGTTTGTACTTCTGTCTCTCCTCTTAAATTGTCTTGTATTATTTTACTCCGCACATCTTACAACCACGTCTCTTGGCACGCCTCCCCTTTACACATGAACATAAAAAAATACGCTAAATCAAACACAAGCAACACAGCATTGTAACTTATTCCGTTGAGCCCATAAACAAATTAGTAAACAAAAAAACTCATCACAACTATATTAGTATCCCTTATTTGCCAACATATTTTACCAGATTTCAGAAATTATTCTTATCCTACCCCCCAGGGCATTCAACTAAATGCCTATGTGACAAGGTAACAAAAAGCCGTGACCTCTTTCAATTTTTTTAAAAAAGCAAGTCTATCCCTATTTACTTTCCACAGGAATGTGCTCTGCACCTTTATTAGTGGGCTGCCTTTTTTGGGAGCACACTCCCAAAGAGCCTGCGTGCTGCCTTCACGCCTTTCCCAACTGTCTCTACTCATGATCTTATCTTTGCCCCCCCCCCCGGAGCAGCAGGGCGATTCGTTACTCACGTCAAGCCACCGTCAGAAGAATTTCTTCTATCTTTCTTGTTATCATCTTTTGTATCGCGTAGTGCCTTCTCCTCAGACGCTCTCACCAGGTAACTGTCTCAGGTCTTTCTTTTTCTGTTGTTTCTTTGTAGATTTCCTTCCCTTTTTTCTTCAGGTGAACCTTGGCGTTTTGGGCCTTAGGCCCCCCAAACTTTTTTCTCTTATATCATTTGTGAGAAACAGCCTGCGTCATGGTTTAAGAAGTGCAACAAAATGTGGCGCGATAATCCATTTCCCGTCAAATAGGACACCCCGGACCGGCTGTACTCAACCTAATTTGTTTAGGTACCTGACCAGTCCATCAAACGATTGGCATGTCCTGTTCCATGATGTCTTAAAAGAGGAAGGGCAGAACCAAGAGCTGCCAATGTTTATTTCATGTCTACTGGCGTTCACTAGCGCCTGATGTGGCTTTGGTGGATTCGATGTCTTCCAGGGCATGCTTCTTCTCCTCACATGGATCTTCAGGTAACTAAACATAAATCCAGCCGGTTCCGCGAAGGGTAGGGGATCTCCTTCTACGCATCGAAATGCCTCTGGGCCTTGCCCTCGAGTATTCTGCACCAGCAAAATTACCCCTCGTGAGGCTTCGGCCTCCAAAGCTGCTTCATATGGGCGTTCCAGGATGATCTCGCGGCTTGGCCTCGACAGATCACTTGTGCCATGCTCTTGTGTACCTTGGCTTCCACCGGTACCGACTTCCATGCATTTGGCGGCGTCAATGGTACTCAGATATTCTGTCCATAGAAACGCAGTCTGTGGCGGCTTTCCTTGTGGCATCGACGCACCTGGTACCGCAACAGATTACTCCACCGTTCACCCACTCTAGCACTGCCATCGGTACCGGTGTCCGCTAGTGCCGGTACTCCTGTCCTCTAAAAGCCCTCCGGTACCGATACCCTGGTACCGGTTATCCCCTATACTGATCCCGGTCCCGGTACGGGTATCAGGCTTTGCAAGAGCATCCGGACAGTACGATACTTCGATTCCTCTGAATGCTACTCTGAATGATTCTGAGGCAGTCTGTCTGATGCAGTTATGCTTCTTCCACAGGAGTCCGCCTCTCCTAAATGAAGGATGTCTCCTCCAGAGGACTTGTCTTTTTAAGACTTCATCATGGAGGTGGCTCGGGGGCCTATCCATCACGGTGGCCCCGTGAGACAGAACCCAGAGCCAAGGAGTTAGATATTTTACCATATCCTAAAACTCCTAAGGAGGCAGCTACCTTGCCTGTTCAATGAGAGTTTGTATGATCTCATTTTGCGTATGTGGGAACCACCTCTTACCACCTCTCTCTCATTCTCGCAGGTTATATACCCATGTTATCTGTGTTCCTCCTTGTCCTGGTTTCCATAAAAACTTCAGCTTCCTCACCACTCTATTGGTGGTTGAGTCCTGCTAGTAGAACAGATTAGAAGTGCCAAAAGACAATGCGGGTCCTCTAATCCTCCAGGACGTGAAATGCTATACCCCTGGATGCTTTTGGACGTAGAGTCCCTAATCCCATGCTTCCATGCTTGCTGCGAGAATTAATTCTCTATAGTCTTTACATGGGATTTTGTCCTAAAAGAGGTTCCCTGATTCATTTGCAGACTAAAAGTCCTTTCATTTTCTTCTGAAGATACAGACAGGACTATTCTCACTTTTGCTCAAACAGGCCCAAGATACTCTCCAAATGCTCCAAACCTTGCAGCTTTCCGACTCCTTATGATTGTGTAAGCTAGCCGTCCTCGGCTATTGCCATAGGTTCATTTAGAATTGCTTTGCTTCCCAAGCATCTCGAGTTGGAGATACTGGGTACACGATGAATTGGGAAATATCCCTTGTAAAGGTGAAAACCTGTTATGGTAAAGATTGACAACAAAGGGTCCCTCAGATGGATGCTGAAAAATTCTGCCTTGGATAGACTATCCCAAGTCTACAGCTGCTCCTGTTAAGAAAAGGTTGTTCAAGAAATCCCCTTTTTCTAAAAAGGGAAGATTTTATCCTGCTTATAGTCAGCATTGCCTCTTCTGCATCTCAGTTCCCTAACCAACGTCAGCAATCATCCAAACCACAAAGCCAAAGGCTGCTATGCCTCCACCGGACAAGCAAAACTCACCCCCTTCCTCAGTGCCTTTGACTTTCCTCCCGCTAGATAATTAGAGCCTTCCGAGACTTTTGGAAGGACCAGAGCCCTCGACACCATTCCCAGGGAAGGTGATGTCATTTTGCTTCCAGGTGGGGACAAATTACAGCAAGAGCATTGGACACTCTCCATCATAAAAGAGGGGTACAAACTTCCTGTTTTGTCACAGTTTGGGGCCACCCTCCCCCCACAAGAGTGACCCAGTTCAATTCTCCGCCGTTCCTCCTCGAACCTGTCGGGGGGCAGGAGATTGCTACCCTTCTTGCCCAAAAAACAACATTAGAAGAAAGCACCCTTCAACAGGGGCTCAGGGTCCTACTCACCCTATTTTCTTATCCCAAAGAAAAATAGGGGGCTACAGAACCATTTTAGATCTTAGAGGAATTGTTACACGTTTCTATGAAAAGGAGAATTCAAGAGGATTTCTCGCGGTGCGCTATTCCATACCTTCAGAGTCAGGATTGGCCTTTGTTCTCTAGGCTCTACAAGGATGCGTACAACCATGTCCTCATCAATCCAAACACACAGAAGGTTCCTGCGGTTCCTTTATCAAAGGAAAGCACTCACCCAAACAGAGTGCTTCCTTGCCGGTCTGGCCTACTGCACCAAGAGTGTTCACAAAATGCATGGCAGTAGTAGCTGCACTTTCTACGCACTCTAGGCACTATTCGTATTCCCATATCTGGATGACTTGGACCATCCGAGCTCCGTCCCCAGTCAGAGGCCCAGGACTTCCCTAGGACTATCACGAGGGGTGTGCTGTCAGTATCTGGGACTGTGTAATAAACATCCCAAACATAAGCCCATCTCACCACCTACTCAGGCACATCGAGAGTTCATAGGGGCCTTGCTGGATAACACAAAGGCAAGAGCCTATATGCCCAGGCCCGGTGCCTACGCTTGGTGAATGTTAGGCCTCACCAGATTCAGTTTAAAGTCTCCATTTAATTGCTCCGAGAGATGTTACAACTGTGTAGGCCACATGGCAAATGCCACCGTGCATTGGGTGGGCTTCCTGATGCTCGGCCTATCACATGAGGGCAGACTCAATGGGACTTTATACACCACAAATGGACCCAGGCATCAGGGGTGCCTATCAGACATATAGCAACCTCCAGTCGCCTTTTTTTGGTCGCTCCAGTGGTGGAAAGCCACTCAAAACCTGTTGCTTGGGGTCCCCACATTATTTCAACAGTGTTGTTACACCCAAGCAACCCTTACAACAGATTGCACTCTCCAAGGGGTTGGGGAGATCATCTACACAGGATCTCTCACCACCCGGGTATCTGGTCTCCACAGGAGGGATTTCCCTACATATTCAAACCTCTTGGAGCTCAGCGCAATTTCTTCTAGCCATCTCAGAGTTCTTCCACACCCTGCCTCAAGCGGCAAGGACAGTCCTCCTCCACACGGACAACCAAGTAGCCCATGTTCTACATGAAAAAAGCAGAGCGGGACTGGCTCTCTGTTCGCTTTGCAACGAAGCTTTGAGATTGTGGGCCTTCGCCAGAGAGGCAATCAAATTCATATTCTGGCAATATTACTTCCAGTGCGTTCAAAACTTCTTGATGCAGACAAAACTTCAGTCGAGTTATGCTTCCACACTGCGTGGGTATCTCCATAGGGACCAGATAGCCAGTATCTTTCAGATTTGGGGGAAACCCGTACACTAGACCATCCTCTTGCAAGTCGTTGGAAGGCCAAAATTCCCCAGTTTCTGTTCCAGAATTCCGGTTTCAGGAGTTCAGGCACAAGGACTTGCTTTAATCCTCTTAAATGGAGAGTCAAGGCTGAGTCTTGTATGCATTTCAAACCATTCCCCCTAATTCCCAAAACTCTCTTCAAAGCTTCCGAGAGATCGAGGGTCTTATTGATTATCATAGCCACCAAACGTTGGCCCACGCCAAGTGTGGTACCCTCTACGTCAACAATCTCTACTTCGCATCTATATCAAGCTCCATTCCTTCCCTGGGACTTGGGATCTGCTCCAGACTTCGTGTGCCCAGGAGGAGGGAAAGTTATGGCAATATCCAAATCCCCAGTCTCTACCATCTCAGGGCACTGGGTTGCTGAGAGGCCTAGGACTTGTGATAAGAAGGCTTATAATAGTTCAGGAAGGAGCTTATAATAGAGGATGAAGGTGAATCTGAAAAAGCAACCTGTCTGTTCTGGTAGAAATAATTAAAACAGAAACGTTCCATAAAAGGATACCATTCCCAGAAGGCACCAGTGTTCCAACAGCCATTAGAAGAGCTGAAGTGGGGGACACGTTGTGTGTCAATCATGGAGGGCTATGAGGTAATCCCCAAGCACTCATCCTCCAAGGGCAGGGCTTTGGATTGCGTAGGGTGGGAGCATTCCATCTAAGCAGGATAAATATGGAAAAGCTTATTCTACAGAGAATCATCAGAAGCATCTTGATCTATCAGAAATCATCTTGATCAGAAGTTAGATCATCATGAGAAGCACCTTGATCATACTGATCAATCATCATCCGCAGAAGCCAGAGCTGACGGGTGACAGATTTATTGTCTTGGAGAGCAAGAAACACTTTGGAGAAAGAAGAGAAAAGTATATGGGAGGTCTAAAGGAGTCCATAGCAGTAAGGATACTGGGAGGCATTCCAGAGGCAAGCAGACACCATTGGACTGGGGAAAGCCAGAGGAGTGGGGTTGCAAGAGCCAGGAATCCCCGGACGGCACCTGTGAGGGAGACGGCGCCATTTAGAAGGGGACCCTAAGACCAGTGCCAGAAGGTATGTGAAGAGAGACCAGTGTCCAGGGATCTTGATTGGAAGGCTGGACATAAAAACTGGACTACATACTGGCCAGGGATCTTTAGAGAGGAACTCTAACAGCAATGGAAGCTCAGGTATGAACACTGATCTATGCCCTAGCTATTCACTGGGCAAAGACAGCAGGGAAAAGGAAACAAGTATTGTCCTGAGAGTGTTCCATTGAGAAATTCCTCTGTGCCAATCCATGATAGTGAACCTATGATAAACTGAAGAAGGGGAAGATGTTGTAAATGGGGACTTTGAATACATGGATTGCTCTCTGTCTAACAAACTTCTGTGGTAATATGCTGTTACAAAATACAACAACCATCACAAAGAAATATAAACCTATTCTTTAATCTACTCAGAAAGGCTTCGAGTAGGATTTGAGCCACGTAATAGAAAGTAAACCCGCCAAGAGAGTTTTTCAGCTGGTAATGTTAGCAATTGAGCCTTGCCTAATTGCCTGTGAGCTCTCAAGCGACACTTCTGAGTGTGTGTGAAGATACAAGAAGTATCCCTGAAAAAAGAACAGTGTTTTATCCTACTTTGTGGGTTTTGTTTGTTCTTTGAAGCACTGCTAAGGAGATATTAGCAGGAGTCTACAGAAAAGACCTTTCTGTTCCCATCAAGGTCTTTATGATCTGAGTTGATTGCTTAACAAGTTCAGCTGTTGTTTTTTCTTATTTGTTTTTCTAAGTATAATACTGAAAGCAAGTATCCTTATTTATGTGCTACCAAGTATATCTGTGTTGGGAGAAATAACCCCATAAATAAAATATCATCTTTGCTTGACATTTGAGCAAGCACAAACTAATTTATTGTGAACGGCTGAGTCTGGTATGAATGGACTACATTTCCCACAATCCTTTGCAAGTCATATTAAGATTTGCCTTTGCCAAGACTGTGGACATTCTCACCCAGCGCCCCCATTTACAACCTGCAAGATTTGCATCTTTCTCAGCAGGTGGAGGATATCCTTCATGCTTCCAGAAAGCCTTCCACTAGACATTCCTATGCTTTCAAATGGAAAAGGTTTACGATTTGGTGAGCAAAGAAGGGTCTTAACCCCCTGCAATACCTCTGAATTCTTTACTAGAGTATTTGCTGCATTTATCCCATGCAGACCTTAAAACGAATTCAGTAAGCGTCCATTTGAGTGCTATTACAAAATCCCTCAGCCTCACAATGGACAGCCTATTTCCTCTCATCCTCTTATCGCAAGATTCATGAGAGGCCTTCTTTTAACTAAACCTCTCATTAGACCACCTCCAGTGGCATGGGAATTGAATCTAGTTCTTGGTCAGCTTATGAAGCCACCCTTTGAACCCTTAGCCACTACCTCCTTGAAATTCCTTTCCTGGAAGGTTATTTTTCTCATTGCAGTCACCTCAGCTCGCCGCATCAGTGAGCTGCAAGCCTTGGTGGCTAATCCTCCTTATACAAGGTGCCATCATGACAAAGTGTCCTCAGGGACCAATCCACACTTTATGCCTAAAGTGGTTTCACTTTTCATCTGAACCAGGAGGTGTATTTACCTGTCTTTTTTCCAGGACCTCATGCATCAAGTGCAGAGAGGAATCTCCATACCTCTGGATTATAAGAGAGCTCTCGCTTTTTACTTACAAAGAACACAGCAACATAGAAAGTCATCTCAACTCTTTGTTGCTTTTGATCCCTCTCATTTAGTACTTCCAGTGTCTAAGAGAACACTGTCCAAATGGATTGCTCAGTGTATTTCTTTTGCCTACCAGAGTAAGAACCTTTCTCTGGAGGGCCATGTCACAGCTCACAATGTGAGAGCCATGGCAGCCTCTATGGCTCATCTAAACTCTGTGTCCATCAACCAAATCTGTCGAGCAGATACGGCCACCTGGGCCTCGGTTCATACCTTCACAGTCCATTAATGCTTAGACAAGGACTCGCGCCGGGATGCCTTGTTTGGTTAGGCGTTCTCAAACACCTGTTCCATACCTAATGAACTCCTACCCCCCATCCCTGGTTGGATGCCCGAGATCCATGGGGGAAGGTAGAGCCCTTCTCAGGACCTCACAACCTTGGGGATCTCCCTGGTATCTCCAGCTGGGGAGTCCCCATATGTGAAGACTCATTCCTTCTTGTTCCTGGAGATAGCACAGTTACTTACCTGTAACAGGTGATCTCTGGGAACAGCAGGAATAAGTCTTCACAACCCACCCACCTCCCTAGGAGTTGTATCTCTCTATCTATCTTTCCTTTCCTCTCTCTCTCTTTGTCCTCAGCTTTAAAACTCGAATTGGAGAGAGGCGGTTGGGAAAGGCGGGAAGGCAGCGCGCAGGCGCTGTGGGATGCTCCCAAAAGCTTTTTTACTGGACGCTGGGGAGCGTTCCCGCGCAGGCTCCGTCGGTACCGACGATACCCATATGTGAAGACTTATTCCTGCTGTTCCCAGAGATCACCTGTTACAGGTAAGTAACTCTGCTATCTCTGGAGCCGGCGGTGAGCGCACGCGGAGAGAGTGCCTCCGGGCAAATTGCTGGGTCGACGGAGCAGGTAAGGCGGTTTCTTTTACTGTAACGAAGTTCCTCTGCGCGTTTTGGCGTGAAACCTTTGTGGGCCAGGCCGCGTGGCGGCGGCATGTGCAGGCTTAGGGCCCAGGGCCTTGTTTTCTTCTGGTCCTTCGTGAAGGCTACGGGGCTCCTTCAGGTCATCTACCAATTCAAAAGAGGAGCAATAAGCTGCGAAATCCCTTCTCTCTTGTGTGCAGAGTTCCAAAGAGCCTTTAGAATTTTCATTTTGGACGGCGGGGCTTACGGTTCCAATTTGAGGGGGGAGCAAGTTGAGGGACAGGGCTTCTCCCTCCTGTCTCTTGATAGCCAACAATGCCAGCCAAGCCACTTTGTGTAGTGTGTGGGACTCGGAAAGGCGCAGGGCTCTGTAATTCTTGTTTGCGGAGATCCTGTGACCGACGAACGCATCCCTTCGGAGGCGGAGGGGACCCCAGACGTGGTAGCGGAAGGTGCAGTTCCGCTGGTCCCGTATTAGCGCAGGAGGACCCGGGGGAGGGCCCCTCTTCCGGGTCGGGGGCCGCATTCTTCGCAAGGGGGCCTGCCCAATGTGCTGGCTGCCATTTTTTCAACGCAGTTTGTTGCTCTTCTTCAGCAGACTGTTTTTGGAGAAGCTAGTCAACAGGGCGGCATAGTGGGCGCGAGCGGTGCAGTGAAGCGCACGGCGTCCCTGTTAGATGAGGGCCTACCGAGTGCAAGCCAAGAGGCCCCATGGAGACGGGGTTCACAGGGAGCAATCGTTGACGACGGAAGGTCCTCTGTCGGATGAGGAGGCTCATAGTTTGGCATTCGAAGAGGAGTTAGAGGAAGGAGAGTTATCTGAGTGGGAAGATCATGCAAGGGTGGTGCGAGTCTTCCGCAGAGAGGGGCTGCCGGCGCTAATTGTGGAGACGCTAAAAGTGCTCAACATGCCAGTGCCGGGGTCGGTGGAAGATGAGACACTGGAGGATCCTTTTGTTGCAGGTGTTTCGCAAGACTCAAAGAGCCTTTCCGGTGCATAGAGTGTTTCAAGAAATGATTCAGGAGGAGTGGAACCTTCTGGAGGCGTTTCTGAAAGGATCCGGAATTATGAATCGTCTATACCCGCTGTTGGACCAAGACAAAGAAATGTTTAAGTCGCCCAAGGTGTGGATGCTGCCGTCTCGGCGGTCACTAAGAAGACTACCATTCCGGTAGAAGGTAGTGCGGCCCTCAAGGATGTGCAAGATAGAAAGTTGGATGTCTTGCTGCGGCAAGTATTTGATGTCAATGCTCTTTCTTTGCAGGCGGCTATCTGTGGAGCGTGGGTAGCTAGGGCCTGTCTTCGTCCGATATTGGATTTCAAAGGGGTGAATCGTTGTCTCCGGGTGTCTCATTTCAGAAAGGAGAATTCCTCACCTCTCTGGATCTATCGGAGGCCTACCTCCATATTCCCATAAGACCGGATCACCACAAATTTCTCAGATTCGCGGTCCCGTTCGGGCATTTTCAGTTCCAGGCATTGCCTTTCGGGCTGGCGACGGCGCCGAGAGTTATTACCAAGATAATGGTGGTCGTAGCGGCGGCGTTGTGCAAGGAGGGCATCCCTATCTAGACGATTGGTTGATTCGAGTGAAATCGCGTGACGAAAGCTTGACAGTTACGTCCCGAGTGGTGGCCTTCCTAGAAAGCCTCGGTTGGATAGTCAACATGACAAAGAGTCAATTGGTTTCCTCACAGAGCCTGGATTACCTGGGAGCTGGTTTCAGCACTCGAATTGGAAGGGTGTTTCTTACCACTCAGCGGGTGCAAGCTCTATGGAAACTGGTAGAGAAGTTTTTGACGTACAGGGCTCCCTCGGCTTGGCATTACCTACAGGTGTTGGGCACCATGGCGGCAGCGATAGAAATGGTTCCTTGGGCGAGGACGCATATGAGACCATTGCAAAGGGCATTGCTTCGCCGGTGGTCCCATCAGCAGGATTCTCTGGCCCGGAGATTACCCTGTCCAGAAGAGACGCATCAGGCACTGAGCTGGTGGTTGCTTCCTGGGGTCTTGGAGAAGGGGAAGTCACTAGAGGCGCCGGCGTGGGTGGCGCTAATGACGGATGCCAGCTTACTGGGCTGGGGAGCCCTTTGTCAAGGGGAATTCACGCAGGGTCAGTGGAATCCCCAAGAGAGAACGTGGACAATCAACCGGCTAGAGCTGAGAGTGGTGGCTCTGGCACTTTGGGAGTTTCAGACGTTGCTCAGGGGTCGGTCAGTGCGAGTGTTGTCTGACAACGCAGGGGGGCACCAGCAGTGTAGTGCTGGAAGCCGAGGCTGAAGCCCTGTGCGGATGGGCCGAGGTAAACCTTCTAGATCTCTCGGCAGTGCATGTGGCAGGAGTAGACAATGTGAAGGCAGATTTTCTCAGTCGAGTAAGAGTGGATCCGGGGGAATGGGTCCTTCATCAGGAAATCTTCGAGATGGTGCTTCGCAAGTGGGGATCGCCAGTCATGGATCTCATGGCGACATTCGCATCAGCAAAAGTGGACCGTTTTTTTCAGCAGACGCAAGGAAAGAATGTTGGAGGGTCTCGATGCCCTCATACAGCCTGGCCGGAGGAACAGCTGCTGTATGTTTTTCCTCCGTGGGTGTTGATCGGAAGAGTTCTTCAACATGTGGAACGTTTCAGGGGTCGAGTGATTCTCATAGCGCCGGACTGGCCGTGTCTGCCATGGTACGGGGATCTGATCAGATTGCTGATGGCGAATCCTTGGCGGCTTCCCTTGCGAACGGATCTGTTGTCTCAGGCACCTCTAGTCATGCCTCACGTGGATCGATTCTCGCTTACGGCTTGGCTCTTGAATGGGCGAGGCTGAAGTCCAAGGGCTATTCAGCGGCAGTCATTACTACTTTGCTAAAATCCAGGAGGCGATCGACTTCTCTGGCGTATGTTCGCATCTGGAGAGTTTCCGAGGCATGGTGTAAAGGGAAAAAGCTGGAGCCTTTAAGAGTTTCTATTCCCCAGATCTTGGAATTTTTGCAGGATGGTTTTGTCAAAGGGTTGGCGGCCGCGTCGCTGTAAGTACAGGTGGTGGCGTTGGCGTGCTACAGAGGCAGGTTGGCAGGTCAGTCTCTAGGTACCCATCGAGATATCAAGCGGTTTTTGAGGGCAGTGTCGCTACTAAGGCCCACCGACTAGACCGTGTGTTTCCGAAGTGGCATCTGCCTTTTGTGTTAGATGTTTTGGAGAGAAAGAGCCTTTTGAACCCTTAGCCCGAGCGACGCTCAAGGATCTCACTCTTAAGGTGGTGTTCCTGGTAGTGGTTTGTTCCGCTAGGAGGGTGTCGGAGTTACAAGCCCTTTCCTGTAGAGAGCCCTACCTGTCATTTTCTGCGACAAAGATCGCGTTGTGAACGGTGCCGTCGTTTCTTCCGAAGGTAGTTTCGGATTTCCATGTAAACCAGGAGATTGCGTTTCCGGTTTTCTCTGGGGGGTCGGAGGAATCCTCCTCAAGAAGGCTTCATCTTCTGGATCTTCGGAGAGCATTGAAGAAATATCTTAAGCGGACAGCGTCTTTTCGTAAGTCTGATAGACTCTTTGTGGTGTTTGCGGGTTCCCGAAAGGGAGAATCGGCTTCCAAAGCGTCCATTGCTAGGTGGATTAAGGAAGCAATTGTGATGGCTTATGTGATAAAAGGTAGGGTAGTACCGGAGGGGCTGAGAGCTCACTCTACTAGGGCTCAGGCCACCTTCTGGGCGGAAGTTCGGTTGGTGTCGCCGGGGGAGATTTGTAAGGCGGCAACCTGGTCGTCGTCAAATTCATTTGTGAAGCACTATCGGCTGGATGTTCAAGGGACGGAAGAGACCTCTTTCGGTTCGGCAGTACTTCAGGCCGGTTTACCAGGTCCCTCCCGTGTTTGATATTGCTTCACTGCTCTGGTACTGACCCAGAGGTCTCAGGACTAGACTGGGGACACGATCAGGAAGGTTAAATTAGACTTACCTGCTAATTGTTGTTCCTGGAGTGGAACCAGTCTAGTCCCGTTTCCCTCCCAAGTGTTCACTGTTGTGCCTGTGCCTGAAGTGTTCCAGTGGTTCACAGGTAAGAGTTGTTTTGATTTCCTTTGAAAAAAAAAATTATATATATTTAACACGCAAGTTAAATTAGACTCAGGGAAGGTGTATATATACATTTATGCATATATCTGTTTCTGTATTACTTCGTTTGTTGGGACTTGCGGGGCTTTCTTCTGAAGGAGCGAGTGGCCTGTTCAGGTTTTCAAGTCACAGTAGTGTAGAGGGTCTGTTTCCCTTTCATATGAGTCTGCTTTTCTCTGATCAGAGAAGAGCAGTGCTTTTTACAGTGCTCTGCTAAAGAAGTGGATATTGCCTCCTGTGACACCTTGCTGTGAGTTCTAGCTGTTTATTAATTATTGATTGTTTGTCTAACTGTTTATTTAATTATTTATTGTTTGTCTTAGTGGTGTGCTAGTTCAGCCTTCTCAGTTATAACTTACCTTGCCTCTCTCAACTAACTGGGCTTTGTGTGGTACCCCCCTCCCCCCTGCTGAGGGTTCAGGACAGGGTACCTTGTAACTGCCCTCTTTAATAGGACTTATCTCCTTCCCTACCAGCCCCGCCCCCCCCCCCCCCAGGGGGTAATTTAGTTTTATAGGTACTTGCACATCTTAGAGGAAAGGGGCTGCTCTCAGGTGCAGCTCGTAATCCAAATCAGTCATACACAGAGGACCTGAGATTAATTACTTAAGCTTCAGGTACACAAGGTGTATTAGGGGTATTAGATACACTTTTATTGGTATAAGCATCTACACCAATCCTTATTATATACAGAATTTAAAAGACCTAAACACAAGCTTTAAACTAAGATGCAGACAGAAGTCCAGCAACGAGATGGGGGTTCTCCGGTATTTTGCATTGAGTGTCACATGTATGATTTTCTCCCAGTTGGTGAGAGGTCTTACGTATGCACTAAGTGCAAAGAACTCTTTGCTCTCAGGGAACGAGTCCGTTCTCTACAGGCTAGAGTAGCAGACCTGGAAGACATAAGAAAGACAGAGAAGTACATGGACGAGACCTACAGGGATATAGTCCTGAAGTCCCACCTCCAGTCTGGCAGCATCCCTGTTGCCATGTAGGAGAGAGGTCAGTGACAGGAGAGCATCACCCTGGTGTGGCAGGAAGTGATCCTGTAACTAGGACCTGTCCTCCAGGTGATGTAAAACCCTCTCGCACCGAGGACGTTTCTCCAGGGCCATGTCCCCATGAGGGGAGGGTCAGGACAGCTGTTATAGTTGGTGATTCAATCATTAGGAATGTAGATAGCTGGGTGGACTGGTGGACGTGAGGATCGCCTGGTAACATGCCTGCCTGGTGCGAAGGTAGCGGACCTCACGCACCACCTAGATAGGATCATAGATAGTGCTGGGGAGCAGTCTGCTGTCTTGGTACATGTTGGTACCAATGACATAGAAAAATGTGGTAGGGAAGTTCTGGAGGCTAAATTTAAGCTTTTAGGTAGGAAGTTGAAATCCAGAACTTCCAGGATAGCGTTCTCCGAAATGCTTCCTGTTCCCAAAAGACAGGCAGAGCTCCGGAGTCTCAATGCGTGGATGAGACAATGGTGCAAGGATGAGGGTTTTGGATTTGTTAGGAACTGGGGAACATTCTGGGGAAAGGGGGGGGGCTCTTCCGAAGGGATGAGCTTCACCTTAATCAGGATGGGACCAGACTGCTGGCATTAACCTTTAAAAAAGAGATAGAGAAGCTTTTAAACTAGAAAATAGGGGAAAGCCGACAGTCACCCAGGGGTGCATGGTTCGGACGAAGGTATCCTTGAAGGATACTAACAAAAGCAGTGAGGTTCCAAAAGGGAGTATAGTAGCCCAAATGCCCTTGAGTAAGGAGCAGACAGAGCATAAAGATTCCAAATTACCCCTGCCTACCAATAGCCAGATTAATATGAATAAAATACAGTCTCTAAAATGCTTGTATGCCAATGCTAGAAGTCTAAACAATAAGATGGGAGAGTTAGAATATATAGCACTAAATGAGAGGTTAGATATGATTGCACTCTCAGAGACATGGTGGAAGGAGGATAACCAGTGGGACACTGTGATACCTGGATACAAACTATATCGTAATGATAGAGCTGATCAAACTGGTGGAGGGGTTGCGCTCTATGTTAGAGAGGGCATTGAGGTCAGAAACGATTAAAGTTTTGCATGGAACAAAATTTGCTGTAGAATCTCTATGGATTGAAATTCCATTTATGAAGGGGAAGGTGATGGCAGTGGGAGTATACTATCGACCACCTGGCCAGAATGAACAAATGGATGATGAAATGCCCAAAGAAATCAAGGAAGCTAACAAAAGTCACAACAGAGTAGTAATAATGGGTGATTTCAATTACCCCGGTATCGACTGGGTCAGTGTCACAGCAGGACAAGCTAAAGAGCAGCTGGTTCATGAACCGACCAGAGGGGAAGCCATACTGGACCTAGTCCTTAGTGGAACGCCAGATCTGGTGCAAGAAATAAGGGTGTTGGGACCACTGGCAATAGTGATCATAGTATGATCATGTTTGATTTAATTAGTGGAGGACAGATAGTAAAGGCATCCACAGTACTACCTTTTAACTTTCAAAAGGGAGGAGACTATGATAGAATGAGGAATATAGTTAGGAAAAAAACTAAAAGGAGCGGTTCCAAAGGTTAAAGACTTACAGCAAGCTTGGGTATTATTGGGTATTATTTTAAAAATACTAAGAGTGGAGGAGTGGCCTAGTGGTTGGGGCAAGTACTTCAGGCCGGAAGGTCGAGAGTTCAAATCCCACTAGAGGACAGCAAACCTTAGGCCGGAAGGACTGGGTTTTCTAGTCCCACAGGGGCTCCTTGTGGTCTTGGGCAAGCCTCTTAACCATCCATAGCCCATGTTCACTGTAAAATAGTTATCTCCAAGTTATAATGCCCTGTTCAATGTAATTTCAGTTTGTTCAATGTAAACCGCACTGATGCAGAATAGCGCGGTATATAAGAGAATGTAAATAAATAAATAAAAATAAAATCCTCGAAGCCCAGACCAGCTGTATTCCACGCATTAAGAAAAGTGGAAGAAAGTCCAAAAAACTGCCAGCATGGTTTAAAGGTGAGGTCAGAGAGGCTGTTGCTGCCAAAAAAGCAACCTTCAGGAAATGGAAAAAAGAGTCAAAGATGAAAACTGGAAACAGCACAAGCACTGGCAAGTTAAATGCAAAGCATTGATAAGGCAGGCAAAGCGGGAATTTGAGAAGAAACTTGCTACGGAAGCAAAAACACGAAATAAAGACTTTTTCAAGTACATTCGTAGCAAAAGGCCTGTGAGAGAGTCAATTGGACCATTAGATGATAGAGGGGTAAAAGGGGCAGTAAGAGGAAACAAGGCTATAGCAGAGAGACTGAATGAATTCTTTGCTTCGGTCTTTACTGAGGAAGATGTAGGGATGTTACCCAAGACTGAAGTGTTATTTAAAGGTGATACTGCAGAGGAATTGAGAGAAATATCTCTACACCGGGAAGATATATTACAACTATTTGATAAACTGAATAGTAGCAAATCACCTGGACCGGATGGTATACATCCCAGAGTGTTGAAAGACCTGAAATATGAGATTGCAGACCTGCTATTGGTAATCTGTGAACTTTAATTAAAATCATCTGTAATACCTGAAGATTGGAGGGTCACCAACGTAACACCAATTTTTAAAAAGGGTTCCAGGGGTGACCCAGGAAATTACAGACCGGTGAGCCTGACGTCAGTACCAGGGAAAATGGTAGAAACCATCATAAAGAACAAAATTACACAGCATGTAGATAGTCATGGCCTAATGGGAGACGGCCAACATGGCTTTAGACAAGGAAGATCTTGTCTTACTAATCTGATATGTTTTTTTGAAGGTGTGCATAAACAGGTAGACAAAGGTGAGTCGGTTGATATAGTGTATCTGGACTTTCAGAAAGCTTTTGACAAGGTCCCCCATCAGAGACTTTTGGCGAAGCTAAAAAGTCATGGGGTAGGAGGCAGTGTACTATTGTGGATCGGGAACTGGTTAAAAGATAGAAAGCAGAGGGTAGGGCTAAATGGCCAATATTCCCAATGGAAAAAGGTGAATAGTGGAGTACCCCAGGGATCTGTGCTGGGTCCGCTGCTTTTTGACATATTCATAAATGACCTGGAAAAGGGAATAACTAGTGAGGTTATCAAATTTGCAGATGACACAAAACTGTTTAAAGTTGTTAAAACCCAAGAGGATTGCGGAAAACTGCAGGAGTATCTGGATAAATTGGAAGACTGGGCATCCAAATGGCAGATGAAATTTAATGTGGACAAGTGCAAAGTTATGCACCTAGGAAAGAACAACCCACACTATAGTTACACGATGCAAGGCTCCACATTAGAAACCACCACCCAGGAAAAAGATTTAGGAGTCATTGTGGATAACATGTTAAAACCCTCCGCCCAGTGTGCAGCGGCAGCCAAGAAAGCAAATAGAATGCTAGGTATCATAAGGAAAGGGATGGAGAACAAAACAAAGGATATTATAATGCCTCTGTATCGCTCCATGGTACGACCGCACCTTGAATATTGTGTGCAATTCTGGTCACCGTATCTTAAAAAGGACATAGCGTTATTAGAAAAAGTACAGAGAAGAGCCACCAAATTGGTGAAGGGAATGGAAGGCTACTCCTATGAAGAGAGGCTAAGAAGGTTAGGGCTCTTTAGCCTGGAGAAGAGACGGCTGAGGGGAGATATGATAGAGGTCTATAAATTAATGAATGGAGTGGAACGGATAAACGTGGATCAATTGTTTACGCTATCAGAGTATAGAAAGACTAGGGGACATGTAATGAAGCTACAGGGTAAACTATTTAAGACAAATAAGAGAAAATATTTTTTCACTCAACGTGTAATCAAACTCTGGAATCTGTTACCGGAGGATGTAGTAAGGGCTGTTAGTATAGCTGGGTTTAAAAAAGGTTTGGACAAGTTCCTGGAGGAAAGGTCCATAAACCACTATTAAAAAGGGACCCAGGATATCAATGCTTGACCCAGTACAAGCATTGTGGAACCTGTGTCTTTTGGATATATTGCTAGGTACGTATAACCTAGATTGGCCACTGTTGGAAACAGGATACTGGGCTTGATGGACCTCGGTCTGACCCAGTATGGCATTTCTTATGTTCTTATGTTTTCATGTGTTTAGATGATTCTTAATTGTTGCTCCGGTGAGTCTGCTTTGTCAATAGGATACTGGTGGCAGGAGGCAGTTCGCGGACAGATATACCACTGATGTCACAAAAGAGGCGTTTCTCAGTCTCTAAGCTGCTGGATCAGATAGGCAACCCAGAGGTCTCGGGTCTAGACTGGTTCCACTCCAGGAACAACAATTAGCAGGTAAGTCTAATTTAACCTTATGACAGAGAATTTCAAGGAAGATATAATAGTAAGCTTCAAAGTGGGTAGATACAGAAATCATGACCCAGTGGACCCATGTTTAAAGTGCCCTACTCAGCAACTGTGGCTGGAAGTGCCAGAATGAATGGCAAAGTGGCTAACGTGAAACATTGGAAGTTCTAGTGGAAATGTGGGCAACCATACTGCTTTGTCTAGTAGGCTGCAAGTTCAGTAATCACTTAGAAACATAGAAACATGACGGCAGAAAAAGGCTATATGGCCTATCTACTCTGTCCTTCCATATCAACTACTATAGTCCCCTTTTTTCCTTTAGAGATCTTCTATGTTTGTTCCATGCTTTCTTGAATTTGGATACTGTCCTAGTCTCTACTACCTCCACTGGGAGACTATTCCACATATCTACCACTCTTTCCTTAAAAAAATATTTCCGCATATTGCTGCTGAGTCCATCCCCTTTCATCTTCATCCTTTGTCCTCCTTGTTGCAGAGCTTGCTTTCAATCAAAAAGGCTCTCCTCTTGTGCATTTGTGCCACAGAGGTATTTAATGATCTCTATCATATCTTCTCTATTCTGCTTTTCCTCTAACATATACATATAAAGATCTTTAAGTCTGTCCCCATATGCTTTATAACGAAGACCACTAACCATTTTAGTAGCTACCCTTTGCACCGACTCCATCCTATTTTTATATCCTTTTGAAGGTGTGGTCTCCAGAATTGCACACAATACTCCAAATGAGGTCACACCAGAGACTTATACAGAAGCACTATCGCCTCTTTTTTTTTTCTGCTGGCCATTCCTCTCCCTATGCGCACAAGCATCCTTCTGGCTTTCATCATCACCTTTTATACGTCTTTAGCTACTTTAAGATCACCAGAAATAATCACACCCAGGTCCCACTCTTTTGTGGACTGAAGTACTTCGTCCCTACACTGTACTGCTCCCTTGGATTTTTGCATCCTAAATGCATGACTCTGCATTTTTAGCATTAAATTTCAGCTGTCAAATTCTCTACCATTCTTCAGGCTTAGCTAGATCCTTCCTTATGTTATCTACTCCTTCCTGGGTGTCTACTCTATTGCAGTTTTTGGTATTATTCGCAAAGAAGCAAACCTTACCAACAGCCCTTCTGCAATATCACTAACAAAGATTTTAAGAAGAATCGGATCAAGGACTGATCTGTTCCACACACCACTGGTAACATCCTTCTCCTCAGTGAGCTCCATTTACCTGTACTCTTTGTCGCCTCCCACTCGACCAATTTCTAACCCAGTTAGTCACTTTAGGGTCCATCCCTATGGTGCTCAATTTATAAGTCACTGTGCGGAATAGTGTCAAAGGCTTTACTAAAATCTAAGTAAGAACATAAGATATGCCATACTGGGTCAGACCAAGGTCCATCAAGCCCAGTATCCTGTTTCCAACAGTGGCCAATCCAGGTCATATGTACCTAGCAGTTTCCCCAAAAGACACAGGTTCCACAATGCTTGTACTGGGTCAAGCATTGATATCCTGGGTCCCTTCTTTAATAATGGTTTATGGACCTTTCCTCCAGGAACTTGTCCAAACCTTTTTTAAACCCAGCTACACTAACAGCCTTTACTACATCCTCCGGTAACAAATTCCAGAGTTTGATTACACGTTGAGTGAAAAAATATTTTCTTTTATTAGTCTTAAATAGTTTACCCTGTAGCTTCATTGCATGTCCCCTAGTCTTTCTATATTCTGATAACGTAAACAATCAATCTACGTTTACCCGTTCCTCTCTGTTCATTAATTTATAGACTTCTATCATATCTCCCCCTCAGCCGTCTCTTTTCCAGGTTAAAGAGCCCTAACCTTTTTAGCCTTTCTTCATAGGAGTATCCTTCCATCTCCTTTACCATTTTGGTGGCTCTTCTCTGTACCTTTTCTAAAATCGCTCTATCCTTTTTAAGATACGGCGTCCAGAATTGCACACAATATTCAAGGTGCGGTCTCCCTATAGAGCAGGGGTTCTCAACCCTGTCCTCGGGACCCATCTAGCCAGTCGGATTTTCAGGATAACCACAATGAATATGCATGGGAGAGATTTGCATATGTTACTATGTTACATATTCATTGTGGTTATCCTGAAAACCCGACTGGCTAGGTGGGTCCCGAGGACAGGGTTGAGAACCCCTCCTATAGAGGCATTATAATATCTTTTGTTTTATTTTCCATTCCTTTCCTCATGATACCTAGCATTCTATTTGCTCTCTTGGCCGCCGCTGCACACTGGGCCGAGGGTTTTAATATGGTATCCACAATAACGCCTGAATCTTTTTCCTGGGTGGTGGTTCCTAATGTGGAACCTTGCATCGTGTAACCATAGTTTGGGTTGTTCTTCCCTAGGTGCATAACTTTGCACTTGTCTACATTAAATTTCATATGCCATTTTGATGCCCAGTCTTCCACCTCTCTGTTCACCCAGTCAAAGAAATCAATCAGATTTGTCTGAGAAAACCTGCCTGTGATAAGCCCATGCTGCCTCGGATCCTGCAATCTATTGGATTCCAGACACGTCCATTAATTTACTCGTCACAGAGGTCACACTAACAAGCCTGTAGTTCTCAACCTCATCCTTCCTTCTGTTTTTGTGTAAAAGGACTCCGGTCCTCTGGGACCTCTTCCGACACTAAAGAAGCTTTGAAAAGGCTGTCAATGATGCCGCTGGAACGTTTGCATATTCCTTCAGTATTCTTGGACGTATCCCATCCATTCCCATCGCTTTGTCTACCTTTAGTTTATTTTCTCACAAACACAGTCTTCTGAAAATTGTTTCTCCAGGACCAAGCAGGAAGTCAGTCCTCACATATGGGTGACGTCGGCGCCGACGGAGCCCTCGCGGAGCAATTTTCCCCAGCTTTCAAAGAAAGCCTTTGGGAATTGCAGCGTGCATGCGCAGTCCTCTTCCCATCCCGCCCAAGGGTGCCATCTTGCTCATTCTTCTTTTTTTCCGCGGAGCCCTACAGACGTTGCCTGTGAATCCCCGCAGAAAAGTTGATTTTTTTCTCTATTTTCCTCTTTTTCTTCGTTTCGACGCCGGTTTCTTTTTCCCGCCCGGACTCGCGACGTCGGTTTGCGAGTCCGTTCCTTATTTTTCGTTTTTTTGTCCTTCGTGACAGATTTCGCGCCTTTTCCTTTTCCCTGGCAGCCCGGTCATTCGACCTCGCAGGGGCCCTTTTTCCCCCGAGGGCTGCCAGCAGCTGTAAAAAGTGTGATCTCTGTAAGAAACTCATGTCTCTTACAGACACTCATGACTTCTACCTCCGCTGCCTCGGCCCAGATCATGTCTCCCTGATCTGTGTACCATGCGGCAAAATGTCCTCAAAAGCTTTGAGGAGTCGGCAGCACCAGCGGGGAGCGTATATTCTTCCTCTGACTCAGGCCGGGCTCGGACCTCGTCGTAGGCTTCCACGTCTCGGGACTCTGGTCCTGAGCATCATCGAAGTTCCTCTGAAAGGGGGTCTCCTACCCGGAAACATCATCGGAAGAAGAAACCCGCGAGGGCGGGATCGGTGGACGCTCCTGGTTCCTCGAGGGCCAGGTCGCATAGCCCCGATTCCCGTCCCGGGTCCTCGGAGACAGAGAGGCCGTCAAAACATCCTCGACTCGAGGTGGACTTGCCTGCTCACGTGAGTACTGTTGTCCTCGTTGACTCGCCTCCGAAGGACCCGACGTCGGTCCCGACGCCGTCGGGGCCCGAATCGGGGGCTGCTGGGTCTCCTGAGCTCGGACTCAGGTTGACGGCCTTGGAGAGCAGTCTGACTGCCTTCTTGGACAAGCAGCGGGTATTGATCGCTGGCCTCGCCGGTGCTTCTGCCCTGACCGCCGGGACGTCGACCTCCAAATCGACCCCGGAGACCGAGCCGATCCTCGAGTCCATGAGGGCTCGAGTCGATCCTCGGTCGAGGTCTCCTTCGGCCTCCCATTCGGGACCGAGGTCGTCGACGTTGACTCCCTCGGCGTCGGAGCGGATAGCATCGGTGCCCGCCCGACCGGAGCCGATCGACTCCTCCTCCGAGGAGTCGGCCTGGGAATCTGAGAACGAAGAGTCACCTGGTTCCTTTCGGACTCGGTGTGTCCCTTCGGACTCCCCCGAGTTCGAACCTCGGAGACGGTCCCCCCCGGAGGATACCCGGTTCTTGGACTTCGAGAGGGATATGGCCAAGGCCTTGGCCTTCCCTGCGGATCCCGAGGAGGAGCCTCGAGTCGAAGAACTCGATGCCCTCCAATATGACTCTTCCGCGAAGGAGGCCTTTATTGTACCGGTTCCTCCGATGCTGGAACGACTTCTCTTCCGCATGTGGGAGAGCCCGGCGTCGTCGCCGGTGTTAAGCAAGCGGGTCGATTCCATTTATCGAGTCCGCAAGAGCCCCGGCTTCCAGAAGGCAACAACTACCGCACCATTCCATGGTGGTGGAATCGGCCATGCATAGACTAAAGAGTCAAAAAATGCACTCCTCGGTGCCCCCCTGGTAGGGAAGCCCGAAGCCTGGATGCCCTCGGTAGGTAGTGGTTCCAGGGCTCTATGCTTGCTTGTCGAGTCCAGACCTACCAGCTCTACATGGGCATGTATCTCCGAGACCTGGCTAAGGAAATAGCCGGGTTCTCTGCTGGTCCTCTCCGACGAACCTTTGCAGAGGTTCCAATCCTTGTCTGCTGGTATTCGAGAGTGCTCCAAGTTTATCTCTCGAGCAGCCTACGATGGTTTTGAGGTGTCGGCTCGAGTAGCTGCGGCCGGCATCGGTGGACGCCGCCAGGCTTGGCTTCAGACGTCCGACCTCGAGCCCTGGGTACAGGACAAGTTGGTCGATGTCCCCTGCCGAGGTGATAACCTCTTTGGCAAGCCCATGGATGAGAAGGCTGTACAAATCGAGACGGAGACTCTCACCAGGACTCGTCTCTCGAGGAAGACCTCTGCCCCTTCTCAAAAGAAGAAGGCCTCGGGGAAAAAGCCCTTTTACCCGAGAAAAGGTGCTGCCTATAAATACTACCCTCAATATCCGGCCTCAGTGGCTCCCCCACAGGGAAAGCAGGCCAAGGGACGGGGTAATGGGTCCCGTAGGCAGCAAGCCCCCAAGCCTGCACCACCGGCCCCTGCTCAGCAGGGTGGGGGTTTTTTGACTTCCTCAGCATAGCCTCTCCCCCTCAGCTGGTTTCTCTCAGCACAGGAGGCCGGCTGGTCCACTTTGCCCACAGGTGGTCCACCATCACCACAGATACCTGGGTACTTCACATAGTTCAAAAGGGTTATCTTCTTCACTTTCACCAGGTACCTCCCTCCTACTTTCCAGGGGAGCCTCCCAGACTGCCTTTGCACAGGGACTTACTACTTCAGGAGTTAGCAAGTCTTGTTCAGGAACAACCGTGGAACCAGTGCCCCACCACCTGAAGGGCCAGGGGTTTTTACTCCAGGTACTTCCTGATTTCCCAAAAGAACAGGAGGCCTCAGGCCCATCCTGGACTTGCGAAACCTCAACAAGTTTCCTTGCAAAGGAAAAGTTCAAGATGCTTACCCTTGGAATTCTGCTGCCCTACCTCCAGCAGGAGACCTGGCTATGCACCTTGGATCTGAAAGATGCATATACTCATATCCTCATTCATCCGGACCACAGGCAATATCTCAGATTTGTTGTAGGAGGAAATCATTACCAGTACAGGGTACTGCCCTTTGGCCTATCCTCCGCACCCAGGGTGTTCACCAAGTGCCTTGCTGTGGTGGCGGCTTATCTGAGACTTCAAGGTCTGTTTGTGTTCCCATACCTGGACGACTGGCTCATCAGGGCCCAGTCTTCCCAAGAGGCCACTCACGCCACTCAGCGCACTGTGGCCCTGCTCCAACACTTGGGTTTTGTCATAAACTTCGCAAAGTCCACTTTGCTCCCCTCTCAAGAGCTCGAGTTCATCGGCGCCAGGTTGGACACACTTCAAGCGCGGGCCTTCCTCCCTCTGGACAGGGCCAGGCGGCTCATGGACCTCGCCGGCCACTTTCACAGCAATGCGCTGGTCCCAGCCAGACATTTTCTGCGACTGCTCGGCCATATGGCTTCCAACGGTCCATGTGCACACCCAATGCCCGACTGAACATGCGTCCTGCTCAGTGGTGCCTTCACAATCAATGGCATCAGGCCACGGGGAGCCTTGCGGACTCCGTGCAGATCTCCGACCAGCTGGTCTCTTCTCTACAATGGTGGCTTCATCTGCCCAACCTAGTACTAGGAGTGACTTTTCAGCCCCCTACGCATTCTCACGTCCTGACAACCGATGCTTCTCTCCTAGGTTGGGGTGCACATTGCCAGGAGACCTGTACTCAAGGCCTCTGGACTCCTTGGGAGTCTGCTCAACAGATAAACTTCCTAGAGCTCGGAGCCATCCGCCTAGCGCTCAAAGCATTCTCTCACCTGGTTTTTCACCAGTCGGTGATGATACAGACGGACAATCAGGTTGCAATGTTCTACGTGAACAAACAAGGCGGAACAGGCTCCTTCCTTCTCTGTCAGGAGGCACAAAAACTGTGCTCTTGGGCTGTCCACCACGGCATCATCCTCAAGGCTGTCTATCTCCCAGGTCAAGAAAATTACCTGGCCGACAAGCTCAGCAGGATCCTCCAGCCACACGAGTGGAGGTTGGACCCGCTGGTGGTTCAGCGGATCTTTCTCAAGTGGGGCCCTCCCCACCATGGATCTGTTTGCCAGTCCTCTGAACCGGCAGCTGCCCAGATTCTGCTCTCGTCAGCCACATCCTCTCCGGGTAGCGGCGGATGCTTTTCTAATTCCATGGTCCACCGGCCTCTTGTATGCCTTTCCTCCCATGCCACTGGTGTCTCGGACGCTCTTCAAGGTTCTACGAGACACAAATCATCGCTGATCCTCGTGGCTCCCCGGTGGCCGAGACAACCTTGGTTCCTGCTTCTGATGCAGCTAGCGGTAGACACTCCTCTTCCACTGGGATTTCAGCCCAACCTCCTGTCGCAGGATCAGGGGACTCTCCTACACCCCAATCTCCGGTCCCTTCATCTGATAGCCTGGCTGCTGAAAGGGTAGTCCTTGCTCCTCTGCAGCTACCTCCAGATGTGGAGGAGGTCGTCTTGGCCTCCAGGCGGCCCTCCACCCGGAAGTCCTACGCTCTCAAGTGGCATCGGTTCTCCATCTGGTGTACTCAGCAGTCTCAAGATCCTTTCTCCTGTTCAGCATCAGTGGTCTTGCAGTACTTGCTCTCTCTCTCCAACCTTGGACTAAAGTCCAACTCGGTAAAGGTCCACCTCAGTGCTCTTTCTGCGCATCACATGCCGGTGGATGGTAGACCTCTTTCCAGCCACCCTCTGGTGGCTCGGTTTCTCAGAGGCCGCCTCCTCCTTAAGCCACCTTTGCGCCCGCCAGCCCCGGACTGGGACCTTAATGTGGTGTTTGCAGCGGATTACCTGTCCGCCTTTTGAGCCTATGGCTACCTGTCCACTACGTTTTCTTTCCTGGAAAACCTTGTTCTTGGTAGCCCTCACTTCTGCTAGACGCGTTAGTGAGCTGCAGGCCCTGGTTTCTGATCCTCCTTACACTAGGTTCTACAAGAACCGGGTAGTCCTACGGACTCACCCCAAATTTCTTCCCAAAGTGGTTTCCCCTTTTCACATCAACCAGGAGGTGGTACTTCCGACCTACTTTCCCAGGCCGCACTCCAGCCTAGCTGAAATGGTCCTGCATACCCTGGACTGTAGAAGGGCGTTGACCTTCTACCTTGACCGTACGCGGGAGCACCGAAAGGCAGTTCAGCTCTTCGTGTCTTATGACCCCAACAAGTTGGGGCTCCCTGTCTCCAAGCGTACTCTGTCCATCTGGATTGCGGACTGCATCGCTTGGGCTTACGAGGCTGCGGGCCTCGTGCTGGAAGGTAGAGTCACAGCTCATCGTGTTCGGGCGAAGGCTACGTCAGTAGCTTACCTCCGCTCTGTTCCATTGGCAGACATCTGCCGGGCCGCTACTTGGTCTTCAAGCCAGACTTTTGCAGCCCATTACTGCCTGGAGAGGGAGTCCCACAGGGACAGTGCTTTCGGACAGGCAGTCCTCCGTAACCTCTTCGAGGTATAGGCAACTCCTACCCTCCGTCCCGGATGTTGGGTTACCGGTTGGAGACATATTCAGAGAAGATTCCTTCCTTCTGTGCTACTGACCTTGAGGGAGCTCATTTTTGTGTTTGGGGTCTCCGTTAGCCTTAAGCTTGGGAGTCCCATATGTGAGGACTGATTTCCTGCTTGGTCCTGGAGAAAGCGTAGTTACTCACCTGTAACTGGTGTTCTCCTGGAGCAGCAGGAATCAGTCCTCACAACCCTCCCTCCTCCCCTTGGAGTTGCAGTTATATGCTTTCATTTTTGTTAATTTTTGCTGTCTTTTAGCTATGTCATCTGACTGAGCAAGATGGGACCCTTGGGCGGGAAGAGGACCGCGCATGCGCGCTGCAATTCCCAAAGGCTTTCTTTGAAAGCTGGGGAAAATTGCTCCGCGAGGGCTCTGTCGGCGCCGACGTCACCCATATGTGAGGACTGATTCCTGCTGCTCCTGGAGAACACCTGTTACAGGTGAGTAAGTACGCTTTAAGATCCCCTTCACTCCTGTTTCCTATTTGTGGGTGCTTTCTGAGGTCCTGCTCCTGGCCCTTCATCTGTGAACACAGAACAAAAATATTTTCCACTTTATCCTTATCAGCTTCTACATATTCCTCCCCTTCACCCTTGAGTCTGACAATAGCACTTTTGCACTTCCTCCTCTTGCTATCATATCTGAAAAATGTCTTGTCCTCCCAGTTTATTACATTGGTTATTTCTTCTTGTTGTATCTTTGCTTTCCTGACTATCTTCCTAGCTGCTTTGTTTTTCCAAATATTGATGCTTGTCTTCCTCTCTCTTTATTTATTTATATTTATTTTTATTAACATTTTTATACCGCAGTTTCCAAATGATCAAGCACAGTTTAAAAATAACATTGTGAATTGTACAGAGACAGGTACAAATTATGTTACAGAGAACGGTATTAGAACTATATACATAGAAGCTGATATAAATTTAAGCTATGTATATAAACGCGCTTAGGAATTCTAAGCGGTGGGGATTATTTTTATTTCTAGGCTGATTGAGGTGTGGTATTTAAGGTGTTTTATTTTCACTTGATATTACCGCCCTTCAAGTTAAAACAAAGGGGTTTACAAACTCAAAATAAAATGAAATGGGCCAAAGGCACCGAGAAGGAAGGAGAAATTACAATGTTGGACAGGAAAGAGAGACAGAGCAAGCATACATGCAGGGTTGCTACAGATGTATCTTGTGGTAGCTGCAGATGTATCTTGTTTCAACTAGAATGCTATAGTGGATAGAGAATAGATGGGTTTTAAGGTTTTTGCGAAAAGTTGTAGGTCATTTAATTCCCTGAGGTTGTCTGGTAGGGCGTTCCAAAGGTTTGGGGCTACATGAGAGAGAGCTTTGTTTTCTAGATTTCCTGAAGGTCTGTTGGAATAATCAGTTTTGTTTTTGTTCCGGTTGTGTTGATTTCTATTGATGGTTCCTTAGATATGAGTGTGGATAGGTAAGAAGGTGCAATGTCATTTATTACTTTGAAGGTGGAGATCAAGATTTTGTAATTAATGCAGACTTTGGATTGGTAGCCAAAGGAGTGCATAAAGAGTTGGGGTAATGTGCTCCTTTGAATTGACATTCATAATTGCTCTAGCGGTTATATTTTGAACTGTTTGGATCCGTCTTAATGCCTGTTTTTTGATACCCTGTAGTTTGGTGTTGGCAAAGTCAAAATGGGGTATACTCCGCTTGAATGACCGATCTGAAGTCATCATGGTGTAGAAGGGGCGGAGTTTGCTTTAGCAATTTTAGTTTGTATAGGATCTTTTTGGTTGTTTGTTTTAAATGGGATGTCATGCTAAGGGTGCGGCCTATGATTACTCCTAAATATTTTACTTCTCTGTTGATCGAGATGTTGATGTCGTGGAGTCTGATTGATGTTGGGGGTGAGAATTGTTAGTTCCTGGATACGTACATGGCTTCAGTTTTTGTGGTGTTGATCATTAGATTATGATATTTGAGCCAGGTCAGGATTTCAGAGAAGCAATCGGAGAGTAATTGTGTTGGGGGGTTTGTGATGTTAAAGGGGCGGTATATCATAATATTATCCTCGTAAATATGATAGTTTACCTAGAATCTTTTAAATTTGGAGCATATGGGTTGGAAGTAAATATTAAAGAGGCAGGGCTGATAGGGTGGATCCTTGAGGGAGACCCTGTTCTTGTTTGTATGGTGCAGAGATTTGTTTGTCAATTATTTCTTTCTTTCTTTCTTTATTTACATTCTCTTATATACCGCGCTATTCTGCATCAGTGCGGTTTACATTGAACAAACTGAAATTATATTGAACAGGGCATTTATAACTTGGAGATAACTATTGTACAGGGAACATGGGCTATGGAGGGTTAAGTGGCTTGCCCAAGACCACAAGGAGCACCTGTGGGACTAGAAACCCCAGTCCTTCCGGCCCAAGGTTGCTGTCCTCTAGTGGGATTTGAACCCCTGACCTTCTGGCCTGAAGTACCTTGCCCCAACCACTAGGCCACTCCTCCACTTCTTGCGTTCTGTCGGATAGGTATGAAGAGAATTATTTAAGGACTATTTCTTTTATTCCAATCTGTTTGAGTCTTGTGAGCATTATGTTATGGTTTACGCTATCAAAGGCTGCAGTAATATCCAGAAAAATGAGAAGGAAGGCTTGTTTGGCATTATCGATAGCACATGTAAGTATATCAAATAGGACTGTGAGGAGTGTTTTGACACCGTGGTAGGAACGAAAACCATATTGGTGTTCGTCAAGTGGAGCAAAAGTGTCCTGGAGTTGTAATTGTACAATTTTTTTCGGCCATAAAAGGTAGGCTTGAAATGGGCCTGTAGGAAATTGGAGATTTGTTATCACTTGTATTGTGTTTTAGGACTGGGCGAATTTGAGCGTATTTGAGAGAGGCGGGTAGAAACCCACTTTGGATTATCGGGAGTATGAACGATGAGAGTTCAGATATTGTTGCTTTTATCCAGGTTACTGGACATGGATCAAGATAAGAAGTAGTGGTATTTATTTTGGCTATGATGTTTTTGAGTATCTCTTTTGAGGTTGGGTGAAAATTAGACCAGGGATTAGGGTGTGAGGAATGGTCTTCATTAGGTGTACGTCATGGAGGGTGTTTGGTGTTTTAGTTTCTGCATGTAGTGGTTTACCAGGATTTGAGGGGAAATTTTATGATCGTCTGAGCATTTGTTTGCTGAGTTATTAATTAATGTTTGGACAATACTGAAGAGCTCCCTGGGGCGGTTTAGTGATTTAGATAGTAAACTAGAGTAGTAGTTTTTCCTTGCGTTATCAGTGGAGTGGAGGAGTAGCCTAATGGTTAAGAACACTGGCTTGGGAACGCAGAGACCAGAGTTTGATTCCCACTAGCACTTCTTGTGGCCTTGGGCAAGTCACTTAACCCTCCATTGCCTGAGAAAAATCCAAGTTATCAATGTCCCTGTTTAATATACATTACCAAGTTTAAGTTTCAATGTAAACCGCTTTGATTGAAATAATAAAGTGGTATATAAAACCTGTTAAATAAAATAAATGGAATCCCTGTATAGTTTAAGGGCATTTAAGTAAGTCTCCTGGTGGGATTTGGATTTTGTGTGATGCCATTTGCACTCTGCTCTACGTAGGTCTGTTTTTGCATTTTATTTCTATTGGAAACCAAGGGGCATTTTTCCTCTGTTGATTGGTCATAGGTATTATTTGAGGTAGCTGCATTAGATATAGTGTCATTCCAGGTTGTTATGGCATCATCGAGGTTTGTGGGTCTAGGGTAAGATGTTGAATAGTTTGATTTAGGAATTCATCTTTGTTAAATTTTCTGAATCTATTGAAATGAGGGGTATACATAGGTTTGCTTCGGGAGGTGTTCATCGGGAATTTTATCAGGTGGTGGTCTGACCAGGGTACAGGATGTATTTCTAGTGAGTTGGAGTTATATTTATCATAGAGGGTTAGGTAGGATCACAAGGTCAAGGATATTACCTTTAATGTGAGTGTGATTATAATTTGTGTATGGTCCATATCTTCAATGGCACTTAGGAATGATGTCATGTGACTGTGTGAAAGAGATGGTAGGTTAAGGTCACCAAGTAAAATCATGGGTTTGATGTCGTTGGAGGAGCTGAGTAATTCAGTTAGTATGTCCAGGTTGTCTGGATTTGGGTCAGGCGGTCTGTATGCTAGGCATATGCTGCATTGTTTTATTTTTATGATGAGTAAGTCTATATTAGAAATGTTATCAGATGTTAATAAGGACGCTTTCAGAGGTTCTTTTATGATGATGACACCTCCTCCTCTCTTGAAAGCTCTGTGAGTATGGAAGATTTCATATCCTGGCATCCTCATTTGATTGATTAAAATTGCGTTGGTGTCTGTGAGCCAAATTTTTGTTATGAATATAATGTCAGGGGAATGGTCAGATAGCAGATCCTGAAAAATCGGTAGGTTTTCTTCTCACTGATGTAGTGTTGACTAGGTAGCAAGTGAGTTGTTTAGTCTGGACTATGTATGATCTTGGTGTTAGAGCAGGGATTTCTTCTAATTTTGTATTGATTAGTCTGTTGTGGGTAGGTTTGTAGTTTGTGATAAGGAAGCTTATCATAGTTCAGGAAGGAGCTATAATAGAGGTGAATTGGCTCTGAACAAGCAACCTGTCTTTGCTGGCAGAAATACTAAAACAGAATGTTCATAAAAGACTACCAGTCCCAGAATGCACCAGGTTTCAAACAGCCTCTAGAAGAGCTGAAGTGGGGAAACGTGTGTTCAATCAGGAGAGCTATGAGGTAATCCCCAATCACTCATCTCCAAGGGCAGGGCTTGATTCAGCACAGCTGCGCTGTGCTAGGGTGGAGCATCCCTCTAAACAAGTTAAAAGTAAAACATATTCTACACAGAATCAGATAGAGTTGGAGATCAGGAAGCAGCAGCATCAACGTGGAAGAAAGAAGAGAAAGACATCTTGGAGGTCTAAAGAAGGAGCCCACAGCAGTACGTGTGTTGGGAGTCATTCCAGAGGCAAGCATACTCCATTGGACTGGAGGAAGCCAGAGGAGTGGGGTTACAGAGCCAGGAATTCCCAGACGGCACCTTTGAAGGAGACGGCTGCATTTGGAAGGGGCCCTAAGACCAGTGCAAGAAAGTATGTGAAGAGAGACCCAGTGTCCAGGGATCTTGATTGGAAGGCTGGACATAAAAGCTGGACTACTTACTGGCCAGGATATCTGGAGAGGAAACCTAACAGCAAAGGAAGCTCAGGTATGAACACTGATCTATGCCCTAGCTCTTCACTTGGAAGACAGCAGGGAAACAACTATTATCCTGAGAGTGCTTCATTAAGGAATTCCTCTGAGCCAGACCATGATATTGATTCTATGATATTTGAAGAAGAAGGAGATATTTTTAAATGATCAGAATGAATACATGGATTGCTCTCTGACTAGGCTGCTGTGGTAAAATACTTTCACAATATAACAACCATCAAAAGGAGCTATAACTTGTTCTTTTATCTACCCAGAAAAGCCTGCAAGAAAGCTTTAGGGTAGGATTTGAGCCACGTAGAGAAAGTGAACCAGCAAAGGGGTTTTACAGCTGGCTAATTATTGGTAATTAAGCCATGCACAGTTGCACATGAGCTCTGAAAGGAGACTACTGTTTGTGTGTGAAAATAGAAGAAGTTATCCTTGAAAAAGAACAGTTTTTGGTTACTTTTGGGTTTTGTTTTTGCTTTTGGAGCACTGCTAAAAGGTTATTAGCAGGAGCCCTCAAAAAGACCTTTTCTGTTTCCCATCAAGGTCTTTATTGTTTGATTGTTTAAGAAGTTCAGTTGCTGATATCATGATTTGTTTTTCCTAAGTACAATACTGAAAACAAGTGTCCTTTTGTGTTACCAAGTAAATCTGTGTGGGAGAATTAACCCCATGAATAAAATATATTTTTCTTTGCTTACACTCGAGCAACACAACTCATTATTTTGTGAACGGCTGATTCTGGTATGAATGGACTACATTCCCCACAATCCTTTGCAAGTCATAATAGTATTTTGCCTTTGCCAAGACTGTGGACATTCACGCCCAGCGCCCCCGTTTACAAGTTGTGGGCAAAATTGATGTGGGGGTGCTTGTAGATGTACCGATTTGGATTATAGATGGTAGGTATAGCGCAGTTGTATGAGGGTTCAGACACTGAGTTAGCACAGATAATGTAAGGGAGATGTAGAGGACGGTTAGTGTCCTTGAACTTAGATTGTTAGGATGCGTCATGTTTGTCCTGATTTTGCAGATATATTGACCTGTTGTATTTTATGAAGGCCACCCTCTTTTTCATTTTCTTTTCAGCTACTTCTTTGAGAACCATAGTGGCCTCCTTTTCCTTTTATTTACTTTCTAACAAAGATTTGCTGCCCTTAAAATATCCTCTTTCAGTTTTGCCCATTGCTTTTCTACATCTCCAGCTGTTCCTATCCTTCTAATGATTCCTTGAGGTATTGTCCCATCTTGGAAAGGTAACTTTTCCTAAATCCTAGATCCTCGCTTTTGAATGAATTTTATCAACCCTTGTCCTGGTGATCACGCTATGTGAGATGATCTCCCACTATAACATCAGAAACACTTTCCCCAGCAGTAAGCAGCAAGTTTGGTATGACCCCTTCACATGTGGGTTCTGTTACCAGTTGCCAGAATAGTTTCTCCCTGTGGACTTCATTATGCGGGATGTTGATAGGCACATCTAGATGACACTACAGCAAGGATGTGCCTACATCCGGCATAATGAAGTCCACCTATCAGTAGCACTTCTCCTTTCATGGCAATACTGTGTGTCTCCTATTAAATCTCCGTCCACTTCTTGTCCCTGTGAAGAAGATCTGTATATCACACCAATACAAATGGATTTCCCTCTTTCTAGTTTAACCCACAGTGCTTCCTCGCTCCTTTTTAAGCCCTGTAAGTCTATAGCTTTAATATGATTTTTTTTACATATAGTGCCACTCCTTCTCTCCTTCTTCCTACCCTGTCCTTCCTGAATAAAGCATAGCCCAGTATAATTGCATCCCAGTCATGGTTGTCCATGAACCATGTCTCTGTAACCTCCACTTAATCCAAGTCAGCCTCTTCCATTAAAACCGCAACATCTGGGATTTTATTTCCCATGCAATGGGTATCTATGCACATTTCTTTCCAGATGTTGAAATCCTATCAAAACTATAGTCGTTGATACAATTGACAGTCTACACACTCTTTGGTTGACTGGGTTTGTGTAACATGTTGATATTGGTGGGGTACCACCTGGAAAGACGACAGGGACCTAGGGGGCTGTATATTTAGACACCAGTCAGGCTAGTGTTCTTGTCTTAGATTATGACAAGACATTGTTGAAGTGAAGATGCTGGTTAGAATCAAACAAGGGGCTGTTGCATGATCATCTCCCCAAGAAGGTGGAGGAGAAGGAAGCAAAGTGGCAAAAAACATCTTGGACTAGCAGTCCTGTCTTACAAGTGGTCAAGCTATTTGGCTTGCAGCTGCTATATATCCTGGGCAGTGTGGAGAGGAGTTTCTGGGCAGACTGGGCCATTTGGTCATTTATTCTGTCATCTCCTATGTTACTATATGTTTAGTATGGACTCAGAATTTGACAGAATCTACAAAACACTACCGGCCCTAGAAATTGTATGTGGTATTTGCTTCAGTAACTAGCAGACAGCTTAACTCTGTGCGTTTGGGTGATGCTTGGATGCTTTGTGATGTGCCCAAACCTTACGAATATTGTTTGTTGCTTCAGGGACTTTGCAAGTGAGGTGAGCTGGCATCACTTGCATGTCTTCTGAGGTCCCATACAGTAACCAGGCTGATTTTAGCAGTAGGGCATGATGTGACAGTGTGCTTGAATTTTATCTGAGCACTCAGGGTGCACTGTTTCTGAAACATGTCTATGTAATTGTAATGGGAATTATTATTACAGTAGGGTTGTGTAACACAGCTGAGAGATGAAGAAGATGCCTTCTGCTTTTGTAAGCTGGTTTGTTGGTGTTCCTTTAAAAAGAAGCTTCTTGCCTCCGATGTCAGACTCTTCAGTGGTCAGAGTGAAGGGCCAGAGCCCTCTTCCCTCTGATTCCAGCGCTGAGCAGAAGGGGAACATGGCAGAGGGTCCCTGGTGAGCGGGCAAGCTGCTGAGGTGGGTGCTGGTGATTTTGTGTTGGTTTTTGGCTCCACTAATCCGCATGCTTCTCTCTCTCCCTCTCCCTTTCTTGCCCATCCCCCTTCCCCTCTGCCTCCCCTTTCTCTCTGCTGGTTTCATGTCCTAACAGGGGGTATCGTTTGATCAAGTGAATAATCTGCTGATTGAGCCTGCTCGAATAGAGGAGGAAGAGGTGTGTATGCCCCTGCTCTTCCTCTTTCACTGGGATTGCCTCACCTACTGACCTGGGTTTCCATTGCTGCTGCTCTCTCCTGCTTGTCTTTGCCTTGGTTCTGTTTCCAGCTTCTGGAATTTGAAGAGATGACCAGATCCCAGCTGATTAATTTTCTGCTTCCCTTTTTCCCCTGCATTGTTTCTTCCCCTACCTGCCTGCAGAGCTGAGGCGACTTACATGCTTGGTAGTTAAAGAAGGGTAAGATCAGTGTTCATGGGTTATAAATTAAAGTCTGTAGGTATGGAAAGAGTGACAGGTCCAGCTGAAAGGCCCAGGAAGATATGAAATCTGGTTTGGAAAAGCGAATTATAAAATCTAAAATCCAAGTGCATTATTTGCTGGTGTATAGAAGAGGTAACAGATTAATCAGAATGACCCAATGGTGATATGTCTTCATTATCTGCTAGTATAGAAGAAATAAGATCCATAGTTCCTAGAAGCTGGTGAAATGGCACTCCTAGAGCTTTAGAAACAGACATTTTCATTTTGTCCTCCTAAGCGATTCCAGACAAGTGGGTCATGTCCCCCAACCAGCAGAGGTAGAGACCAAAAAATCCAGTATCTTCTGGAGACCACATCCTGTACATATCTGGAGCAGCTAAAGGGCATACTACCTCAGTATTTCTCTGTCTCCAGCAGAGTGTGGACACAGAGCAGCTCTGTGAAAGCTTTGAGAAAGATTAATTTAGTTTGTGAACAATCGCTCTTAGTAGGCGACTTCCTCACTTGAGCTCGAAGTGACAGGCACCTGTTGGGTCACCCTCAGGGCCGCCCCGTCCACTATTCTATGCCCCCCACCACATGCCCAGCCACGCTGTCCTCCCCCGTGCTGAACTGCAATGGCACCTCCCCCTCCCACTGCTGCTGATTCCAGCAGTGGGTTGCTAGACTCTGCTTGGCAGCAGCCTGCCGATGAGCCGCCCACTGCTGGAATCAGCGGTAGCGGGGAGAGAGCAGTGCACAAAAGGAGGATGGCATGGCCAGGGTTTCTGCCTAGGGCGGCAGAAACCCTTGAACTGGCTCCTTCCTGGGTTTGCTAAGGAGGAGGGTGTCCAGTTCTCTGTCCTTATCCTGTTAAGGGCCAGTGGAAGAGTCATAATTGTTGGATTAGGAATCTGGAGGAATTTTTGGTTGCATAGCCTCAGTTGCCCCTTTTCCCTTCCTCCTCCACCGACTCACCCCCAAAGATAGCATGAAGATTCAAGAGGTATGTGGCTGCAAGACTTGGCAGCAGGGGAGTATTCAGCCCAGCACAGTTTCTGCATGTACTCCCCAGGAGTGAGTACCAGATTTAACTTCCTCTTTCTGTGCCTAATTTCTCTGTGTCAATAATGTTTGTGGTTGTCCGACTTCTGCTATTTAGTAGGTGTTGATTAGGTCAGGGATTGGAACTGTTAGTTCTCGCAGTCTTTTCCCGCCAATTCCTGCCTCGTGCTGGTGCTGCATGTGTGCGTCACTGGTGCTTGGCTTTGCTCTAAACCCACATTCCTCGCTGTGAGTGTGCGCCTTCATTCAGCGCTTCTGTTGCATGCCATGAGCGCATGCTCCACAACGAGTGCAGGCTCCATGCTTCTACCATGTGTACTATAAACACAGCTTACCTCAGCGCACCTTGTTTGGAAGGAAGGATTTGCTCCAGGAAGCTGCTCTGCTTGACATAGGTGCTTGTCTTCTAGGAGGAAGAGGCTGCCTTCTGCTGTACCTCTGCAACTTGGGATGGAGGCTTCTTCTTGCCTCGTGGAGGTATCGTCTTTATAGCTGATGGGCATGGACCTTTCTTCTGTCTTTTCAGCTGCTCGCGCCTTGGGGCTGGCTGAAAGAATGAGACAGTCCTGGTTCCTTCCACCCATACTTTGGAGCTCAGTGCCACAGCATAGTCCTTCAGGAATGCCAATTTGGACACATTAGCCTTGGGGCTCTCTTCTTCCTCTCTTCTCAGTCAGAGGAGACTCTCTCATTGTGAGGATCCTTGCAGAAACCTCCACAGAAGCAACCCTGGAAAACAATTGATTCGGGGTACTCAGTTTCAGCTTTCCTCTGCCAAGGATGCGGCCTTGCATTTTGGGGATCAGCCAATGACTTCATGAGTAAAGAAGACAAACTGCTGGCATTGGTCGACCTGGATGATTCTCTTATTTGCCCGTTTCAGAAAAGAGGAGCTGACAGTACTGATTCATCAGGTTTCCACTGCCCTGTGGCTGTTGGATGCTGTTGGTGGTGCAGGAGCCACAAGTATACCCCCTCTGGCAGGGGGATCAAAACCACCCGGGGTGTTTCCTTCCGAGAGGTCCTGTACAGCTTGATATGCACAGAATGGGACTTGCCTACCGCACTATTGAAATGGAGGCAGGGTCGTGAATCTGACCCCTCTGAAAGACCTTACTGCCTGGATGCAGCTCCCCCAGGTGGAGGTGCAGGTGATAGCTGTGGCTAAACGCACCACTATTCTTGTGGAGGGTGGTACAGTCCTCAGGAATCAAATGGATCACGAGGTTGAAGCTTTCCAAAAGTACCAGTTTTCAGCCACTTCCTTTATTCTCCAGGCAGTAGTTTGCAGAGGGCTTGCAGATAGTGCCCCATCTCCACTGGATCCATTCACCCCAATGCTTCTGGACTCTGCAGCGGTTTTCATAGCGTATGTCATGTACGATTTGGTCTACCTGGTAGCCAAGCATATGACCTTTTTACGTGGTGGCATGTTGCTGACTTTGGCTTTGCTGTTGGGCAGCAGACATAGTGTCCATGTCTCATTTGTCTGGGCTTCCTTTCAAGGGGCAGCATGTGTTTGGGGAGGACGTGAAGAAGTTGGTCAAGAAGCTGGGAGCTCCCAACCACATTGTCATCTGTGCTTCGAGAGTATGGTTGCCCTAGCTCAACCTTGGCCAAGGCATGCTCTGCTGCTTGTATTTCCTCCGTGGCCTCTCATGGATGTGTATTCATTGTATGGAGCACCACTGGGGTCCAGTGGTGCTGGTGTCACCAGCTTGACTGAAGAGACTCTGGTTTGTGAATCTGGTTTGCCTCCGGCAGGGTGGCCACCTGCACCTCCTGTTGGTACGAGGGATTCTTGATGCAGGGGCTGGTCCGGCTCTCCTCTTGCTTTTGGCTTGGCTGTTCAGAAGTGATGCTTGGCACGCAAGAGCTATTCTGCTACTATTGTTTTCATGCTTCTGAATGCAAGAAGAGGCTTCTTGTCTTGCCTATGTGCACCTCTGGCGTCCTTTTTTGAGCATGGGTATCATGAGTGCTGTGTAAGCTCTAACATGGCAGACTTGCCACTCCTGCCATCCTTCCCCCTTGGTTGGATTTGACAACGACCTTTCCCCTTAGTTTCGCTGAGGATTCAGGTGGTGACCTTCACTTATTCCGGAGAACCTTGGTGGGGCACTTCCTAGTCTTGCACTCTGATGTGACCCATCTTCTGCTGGGAGTTCAGCTCTTGCGCCTTCCCCTGTGCTCAGTGGTTCCTTCATGGGTTCTCAACTCGGTTCTTTGGGCCTTGGTAGCTGAGCCATTTGGACCCTTTTGAAAGCTGCGCTCAAGGATTGGTCCTTTGACGCTACCTTTGGTCACCATCTGCTAAGTGACATATCGTGGAGTTGTGGACCTGGTCATGTTGAGGTCCCTATCTGTCCTCTTTGGAAGAGGCCATGCCTTTTTTTGCCTATAGTGGTATCATATTTTCATGTCAGCCAGGTGGGTTGTTTGCCTTTTTCCTGAAGGAACAATACCAGGGAAAGGATAAGGACCTTCTCCTGGTGGATGTTAGATGGGTGTTTTAGACCCCTGGAAGCTGCTGCCCCTTCCAAAAGCTAGACATGTATTTGTCCTTTTTGAAAGCCTGCATAAGGGTGAAGCAGCCACAAAGTCTTCCTTGGGCTGTTGGAATCGGCTTGTCCTGTAGGGTTTGCGTACACATTCCACATGGCTCGGGCTTCCTTCTGGGCGAAGCACAGCTCGGTCGCTCTCTTAGATATTTGTCGGGCAGCAACTTGGTCTTCGCTTTCCATCTTCCTCTAGTGTTACTGCTTTGGATATACGTGCTTGAGCGGGCATGACCTTTGATGCAGAAATTTTGATGGCTGCCATGTCTTCCTCCCACCCATTGGAGCCGTAGCTTTGGTACATTCCACTTGTCTGGACTGGCCTAGCAGGACAATATGGAGACATTTTACTTACCTGTTAATATCCTTTCCTTGATTCTTGTTAGGCCAGTCCAAGACTTCCCCCTGGAATCTGGTATGATCTGCTGTGCTTTGCTTGATCTGCTGTGAACTGATATGTACCTGCTCAGCTCTGGTCTGACCTGATTGAGCTGTTATGATCTACAATGTTCTGATCTGATCTGCTGTGATCTTTTATGTTTTGGTTATGATCTGCTGTAATCAACCTAACTATATCACCCTCAACCTACTTGATTTCTATTAAACTCTAAACAGCAGATGTTGTGCTCCTACATTCCCTAAGATATATCATTAATTTGAAATTAAATTAAATTTTTGTCGGATAACTCACCGAGCAGAAACCATTTTACTCTCGAAGTGAGCCCTCCTTTTTAATCAAATTTTCATAAAATTTGACCCATTACAGGTCTATTTGACCCACTACAGGTCAAACCAGGTGTGACAGCACTAACAAGCTGTTGCTCCTGGAGTGGAGGAGTGGCCTAGTGGTTGGGGCAAGGTACTTCGGGCCGGAAGGTCGGGGGTTCAAATCCCACTAGAGGACAGCAACCTTGGGCCGGAAGGACTGGGGTTTCTAGTCCCACAGGTGCTCCTTGTGGTCTTGGGCAAGCCACTTAACCCTCCATAGCCCATGTTCCCTGTAAAATAGTTCTCTGTGTGCTGTGCTTTCCTGTCTAATCAATGTGTTTATACCTCAAAAATTTCCTGTCATGATTTGACAATTTCCAATCTGTAATCAAAACCGCTGCTGATCGCTGGAAGTAGCGGTATACAAATGTATAATAAATAAATAAATAAATAAAATACCGCTAAAGCGAAGCAAAATCGTTCAATAAAGGTATTCCAACCTGCTCCGGTGCTTCCAACTTGTTCACCCAATCATTGTTAGAGCAGGTGCTCATCTGAATGAAGGCCAAACTCCTCCAGTAATCGTCACGCTGGCAGGGCCTCAAAACTGTTGTAAAATGTTCAAAGCCAAAGCCTCGAACCTCCAGCAGCCAACGGAACTGTCTCAAAGATGGATAAAGCCTCGTCCCCAGTATAGGATTTGTATGATTCACTGCGCAACACCAATCAGTGTTTCAAGCCGCTCAGCTTTGCAGCTCTTCTTCAGGCGAATGAATCATACACATAAATGGCTCCTACTTAAAGGATACAAAAATGACGTCAGAGTAACCACCCAATAGACCACTAACTTAGCCCCACTCCACCAATCACATTCGAAGACTCCACCAATCTATGTCCATATTCATACCCGCTGGAGCTACAGAGGCCAACCGAAAAATCCATTGCTGTTCTTTAAAATGAAGCTTAGTGTGACGATCACCCCCCAACACCAAAGGGGAAACTACGTCTAAAACTCTCCATCGAAGATCTTCAAATTGATGTCCAAGTTGCTGACAGTGGGGGACCAAAGGAGCCGAAGCCTGACGGACATTAATGCGAGATCGGTGCTCAAGGAGTCGTTTTCGTATTGGACGCGTGGTTTTGCCCACATATTTCAGATGACAAGGACAAATTAACAGGTAAACCACAAAAGCTGTATAACAATCAGAAAAAGCCTGGGAGGTATATTGCACTTCGGTAACTGGATCTACCCACTTATCTCCCTGCAGGGAGGAGGTACAGAAGTCACAATGACTTGATGGGCTATTTCCTAAGCTTTAGCCTCCTGGGCTACATTCCTCTTAGTTGGCCTTCTGTCCACAGGTGTTCTGTGTATACTTCTGTTCTTGGACTATTAGTACTCAAGCCATGGTTCTTATCCATGGCTTGGGTACGAATACTGAGGTAGTATGCCCTCTGCTCCAGATATGGTACAAAATGAGGTCATCAGAAAGATTCTGGATTTTTCTGTCTCCACCTCTGCAGGTCTGGTCTAGCAGAACTCAAGGAAAGACATATCTCCAGGAACAAGCAGGAATGAGTCTTCACATATGGGTATGTCGGTACCGACGGAGTCCGCGCGGAACGCTTCCCAGCATCCAATCAGAAAGCTTTTGGAAGCATCCCAACACGCCTGCGTGCTGCCTTCCCGCCTTCCCAACTGCCTCTCCTCAGTTTTCGTTTTTCCGCGGAGCCGGCAGGACGTTCTCCTGTCACCGCAGAAAATTCTTCTTTTAATTTTTAGTTTTCTTGTGGTCGCGGCTGCCTTCCCCGAAGCCACTGGTACCGCCGGTGTTACTTTTTTCTTTTCTTGTAAAATATTTTCCCTTTAAGGAATATATTTTTCTTTTTTAGTGTCTCACGGTTCTCAGGCCTTCTAGGCCTCTCCATTTTTCCTCATGGAACCGCCAGCCACTTTCCCCAGGAAATGTACAAACTGTGGAGGTACAACTTTATTTTTAGACACTCTCAATTGGTGTCTAACCTGTTTGGGTCCTGACCATTTTCCTCCGGAGCCCTCAGGCACCAGTATGGTGAGAAGAAGTTTTCAACATCGAGTTCCCCTCGACACGCGGTCCCCCTCTAACTTCAGGGCACCGACCATATCTTCTTCTACACAGGATCAGGTAACCCAAAAAACAGTCTGTTAAGACTAGCCAGTCCTCGAGCGGCAGTTCTCATGCACAGCAAAGAGATGCCTCCGGCCTTGCCCTCGAGAATCCACTGGCTTCAAAACCCCGGTGGGAGTCTTCGGCCTCCAAAGCCTGTGTGGGGTTTCAGGTTGTTCCTGAGGTTCACCCCTCACAGAACATACCTGAGCCATGTCCGGTGGTGGCATCTGCTTCGAGCGGTACCGATACCCTGGCATCGGCACTGGTGTTGGATGAAATATTCCTCACCAAGGATCGTCGTCTGGCGTCCTCGGTACCTACGGGCCCGGTGGATAAGCTTCAGACTGACTTTTCAGTATCGGTATCGACACCGATACTAGTACGGACGTCGGTACCCTCCAGACGTTGCATCGATAGACTCGCTTCCTTCGATGCCGAGTCTGGAATCGATCTCCAGTCTGGAGGACTGCGTACCGACTCACCTTGGTACCGACTCCCGTCGGTACCGAAGGCTCGGTTCTGATACTTCGGATCCGCAACTCTCGGTTCCTCCGATACCATTAGAGTTGCCACCGGCTGGTCGTCTTCCACCAGTATCAGATACGGTACCGAGATCGGTACCAATATCCACAGTACCATTACGGTCGGTACCTTCCATGCTTCTCTCGTCAGGCTCACTTCCCTCGATGCCGAGTCTGGAATCGATCCCTAGCATGGACGATCTGTTACCGACTGTCGCTGGTTCTGACCTGCAGTACCATCATCCACCATCTAAGGATCCCATACTGCACCATTCAGGATCTTCTATTCCTATATATTGGAATAGATCCCTCGGTTGCCAACGCTAGTTGTTCATCAGATCTAGCCTTTCCAAGGGAAGTTCCCTCTGGGGATCCATCTTTCCAGACTTTCCTCCTGGATATGGCAAAATCACTTACCATTCCTATTCCTGGACAAGAGACGACACAAGGGAATACCGACTACCTCTCTGTTCCTGCGAAGCAAAGGAGAATATAATGCTTCCTTTGCATCATTCTTTGCAGGATCTCCTTCTACGAATGTGGGAGCTCCTTTAAAGGTACCCCCACTTTCCAGAGCAACTGATCTCCTATATCAGGTGCCCCCCTCTCCAGGGTTTCAAAGGACTCAACTTCCTCATCATTCCATTGTAGTGGAATCAGCATTGAGGCGAGTGAAGAGTAATAAAAAGCACTCTTCTTGTCCGCCAGGTCTTGAGTCTAAGACACTAGATGCCTTTGGACGTCAAACCTTCCAGACATCCATGCTTTCAGCAAGAATTCTCTCATATATTTTGTATATGGGTCTATCTCTTGAGGAGGTCACAAGAAAATTACATCTTTTACTCCTTTTCTTCAAGAGCCCAAACAAGCAGACTATTCCTTACTGGTTAGTCATGCTCATTAATATCTCTAGGTTTCTTAAACATGCTTCCCTAGACTTCTTTGAGTCTGTTAGCAGGACTTCTGCTATAGCTATAGGGGCACGACGTAAAGCCTGGCTCCAAGCTTCAGACTTGGACAAATGGGCACAAGAAAGACTGGGAAATACTCCTTGCACTGGAGAAAATCTCTTCAACAAGGAGTCTTTACTCCAGGTTACTCAGTTATCCACTGACTTTCCTGTTTCCAGGGGCTATTCTACGCCACCTTCTTTCCCAGTAGGTAGGAAATGTCCTACCAAAACTTTCTTCCCCTAGGGGGAGAAGGTTTTGTCCATCTGCCCATCATACAGATGTTCCCAAACAGGGGAAACATCGCCCTGGTCTGAAGAATCTACAAACTCAACAGGGTCAACAAACCCAGCAGTCGCAGGGTTTCAAATAGATCATTGTCCCTCTTGGTTGCTGGTTAGGGTAGCAGTCTGCTTTTTTTCACTTGCAGTATCTGCACTAATTTATCCTAACATACCTAGATATCTCTTCATGAGACATCTTTTCTCTAAGAGTCTTTATGATGATCATGCCCATACTTAACAGATTTCCTCTTCCTCTTGGAGGAAAGAGAGGTAACAACTATCAATAGACAGTTGTTTTTCCATGTATTGGCATGTATCATCTCACCTGTCGGAGACTTCCTTCATAATTGGTCTCTTGCAACTCTGTCTTACCTCCCTCTTACTACAACATTTAGTTTGTAAGAGTGACTTTTTTGCACGGGTAAGCCCTTATGGTCCTCTACCTGTTCTACCGGGGATTCTCCCTTCTGGAGTTGTCTACCCCCTTGTTACCTTAGGGCAGCTCCTCAGACAATAGGAAGTCCTACCATGTCTGTTTCTTTTTTCCAAAAAAAAAAAAAAAGAGGAGGGAAAAGAAATTCTCCATGATTGCCCTGATAGTTGCTGCAAATGCAGCAATTCCTAGTGGTTAAACCATTGGTTTTGTTCACTACACAACCAAGGTTTTTCCCCTCCACTAGCAATCCTCCTAGCCTTAGTGCTAAGTCCCAAACAGGGTATCAACCTCATTTGAGAAACCCTATTATCACAGTTTGGTTGGTTAACTTCTATTCTTCGCCCCTTGCCCTTGGCAGAATAGCTGGTTACCTGCTGGCTTTCCGCAGCCAGTTTTTCTTCTGACCAACCTGCAGCATGCTCTCTGCAACTCTACAGAGTAGCTTTGCACTATGGGCCCTTGCTAGAGAGCATTAGTATCTTGCCTAGCAGATAACCCCAGATGGTTAAAAGGGGTTTCCCCAGTCATGTTTCATGCCTGGCAGGTATTCTCTTCCTTTCCATCTTATCTTAAAATCTTTTGAGGCATAAGCCTCAGGCCTTTCAATACGTGAAAGCCTAAAGAAGGGCCAATTCCCTGGCTTGGCCATATCTCCTAGGGTCTCCTAGGGTGAGATAAATTCTTCACTGGCAGCTAGAGGATACCTAATACCCATCTTGCCCTCATAGGCGGATCACTAGGGTATCTTCCTCCAGAGGCCTCCTCTATCCAATCTCCATACTACAATTCTGGAGATATCTGGAACTTCCTGTCTGCAGACTGCCGTTATCCTCTGCCATTTTCACGTAGGCCATCCTGGTTACTCAAGAGCTCAAATTCTGCAAAGAATTAAGCCGCCTTTTTGTCAGGGACACCTTTCCTCTGACTATGCCAGTCATAACCAGGAGAAGAGGATTTTTTCTATTTTATCTATTCAAGCAGGTATCAACCTTCTTGCTATTAGATAAATCTTCCTCTCTCCTTATAAAGGGGGAGGAGGTTCTCTGGACATCTCTCCATCCATATACCTGGAGACATATCTCTATATGCCTGCCTATTCATCTAGGTATATATATATACATATGTATAGATATAGATATATATGCTGATTTATATCTATCTGTGTCTCTTCTGCCCATACATATCTCTTTATAGATATATGCATATATACCCTATCTGTATATATATTTAAATCTACACATATATATATATATATATATATATATATATATTAATACATGTAATGAGATATATTTTTAGATAGATCTGTATCCATCTACTTATCTATCTGTCTGTTAGGATCAGATATCCTAACATTCCTTTATGTTCCTGACAGATGGGCACTAACCCTATCAATGCTGTACCAGCATACCTAGGGGACTACACCTAGAACCACTCCTGTGGTAATTAACCTTTTCAGGTTAGGTACTCCTGAAGCTCTCCATGTACCTTTCTTTCCTAATTGACCTCATTTAGGAAAAGACATTGCGGAGCTTCCGTTGCTCTAAAGCTTAGCGCTCCTGAGTCTGTCCTTACCTTTTTATCAGATACAAGGGTTTCCATACCCTTTCTTCCCTACATGGACTGATTCCAGCCCCAGTCCAGTTGGGTCAGACTAAATTTTTCTCTTGGCCCTAAATTGTACTGTTTTTGGACCAAAGCAGCTTAAGCTTTCCTTAATAGTACCTTCTGCATCTCCGCTGAAAGCTCTACCTCTCAGACTACCCCAGTTTTCCCCTGGGGCTATTTTTCTCACCCTAAAGGGTTCTGACCTCCACTTGTTTTTTGTTCTACTTTATTACCTCTACTTCTCAGTGAGGTACCCCTTGAGCACATTCACTGGCTCTTCTATCCGATCCATATGTAGCTCAGTGCCCTTGTGCAATGCCAACAAGGGAGGCCCAGATTACAGCTCTTTTCTGTATTCAACTCTGACCCTCCATCCCCAGGATGCCTGAGGTCCTGAGGAATAGCATGGCTCGTTCTAGACTTGCAACATGCTAGGACTCCCTCCGGGCATCTGAGCTTGGGAGTCCCCATATGTGAAAACTCATTCCTGCTTGTTCCTGGAGATAGCACAGTTACTTACCTGTAACAGGTGATCTCTGGGAACAGCAGGAATAAGTCTTCACAACCCACCCACCTCCCCTAGGAGTTGCATTTCTCTATCTCTATCTTTCCCTTCCTTGCTCTCTCTCTCTCTTTGTCTGAGCTTTAAACCTTAACTGAGGAGAGGCAGTTGGGAAGGCGGGAAGGCAGCACGCAGGCGTGTTGGTAAGCTTCCAAAAGCTTTATGATTGTATGATGGGAAGCGTTCCCGTGCGGACTCCGTCGGTACCGACGTACCCATATGTGAAGACTTATTCCTGCTGTTCCCAGAGATCACCTGTTACAGGTAAGTAACTGTGCTTAACAGGTAAGTAACATGTTATCATACTGCTCTTACTGTGAAAAAGGAGGCAGAGGATGATGCAGAAATACAGCATCACCATTCATTTAGCTGTGAATCTGGTGGCAGTAGCAATAGGCCTGTTTGCCTTGATCTCCTAGTATTAACCATGTGTCACCTGCAGAACTGCTTGTGTGTTTACATTGTGGTATATTCTGGAGATAAAGCCATTTGAATTGCCATCTCTTATTGGTGCAGGTGTGTTTTGGAAAATCAAATCATTAAAGCATCATAGGCATATATTGTTCATTTTCCATGGACATGCAGGCAAATGCCTACAAATTTTATGATGTCTTCCAGGTTGGAGCCGAGATCAGACAGTCCGCTCTCCTTATGCTCAGGGAACTTCTGAAGGCTCCCAAGTATGTGTGTGATTCCCATGCTGGTTACATGACTACTCTGTCCAGCTCAGTCTTGTTTTTCTGTTTGTGTGCATGCTGTCTTCACAGAAGGGGGGAGGAGGTGGAATGGAAGAAGAAATGATACAAAAAAAAAAAAGATTTAACACGAGCCCTGACGGAACATTCTCCTCCACTCCCTCTTCCAATTGGCTCTGTTTAAGGGCATCTGCGGGGACAAGGCAACAAACTTAAAATAGCAGATAAGAAGGCAGGCACAACAAAAGGAGATAAGTGAGCAGAGCAACCAGAAACAACATGAAAGGGAATACCAGGCATGATCCTGGAACCCCTCCCCCTAAAGGGATGAACGCTTATCCAGGGCATGCCATCACTGCCTGCTCTGTGTGCAGGACCTGCTCAAACAAAGGGAGACTCCTCCAGGTACCTCAGGCTCTTGCTCCAAGCCGAGTGACAGACAGGACCATATCGGCTACTGACACTCCCACATCTGTAAAGGGCTTGACAGACTTCAAGGCATGTCAGCAAGAATTCCTGGCATCAGAGATCCCAGGGATTGGTCTTGGGAACACTACTGCTATTTGCTGAAGGGTTAAAAGAAAAAGTTTGCCTTTTTTCAGATGACACGAAGATTTGCATAGAGTGGACACTTAGGGAGGAGTAGACAACATCAAGTAGAAGAATGGTCTAGTGCTTGGCAATTGAGGTGTAATGCAAAGAAGTGCAGAGTGATGCACTTGGGATGCCAGAAACCCAAAGAACCTGTACCTAATAGTGGAGCGAGAGACTGATGTGAACGGGACCAAAAGAAACTCTGAGTGATTAGTAGTAGTGAAGCAGTGTGATAAGGCTGTGATCAAAGCAAGAAGGATGTTTGGGCTGCATATAGAGAGGAATAACCAGCAGGAAGAAAGAGGTACTTCTCCAGGACCAAGCAGGAAGTCAGCCCTCACATATGGGTGACATTGGCGCCGACGGAGCCCTTGTGCGGAGCATTTCCCCAGCTTTCAAAGAAAGCCTTTGGGAATGCAGCGTGCGATGCGCGGTCCCCATCCCGCCCAAGGGTGCCATCTTGTGCAGTCTTTCTTTTTCCGCGGAGCCCAATGGACATGAGTTCATCTCACCCGGTAAAAGTAGATTTTTTTTTTGCGATTTTTGCTTTTTCTGATCCGGTTCGATGCCGGTTCCCCTTCCCGCCTAGGCTCGTACACTGGTATCGAGTCTGGAATTTCTTTTTCGTTTTTTGTCCTTCGTGACTAGCGTTCTTTATCTTTATTTAAAACTTATTTATACCGCCTGAACCAAAAGGTATACGTGCGGTTTACAATAAAACAAACAAGGATACTACTGGAGAAGAAGGAAAACAAGAAAGGAATGCCATTTGTTTTACAGAAAAGGATAGCAGTAGTAGACAGTGCGCATAGAATAGACAGTAGTAGAGTGATGGCACACCATCAATTGTCAGCGGAAGGAGGAGGGGGGGAAGATCAAAAGCTGTGCAAAAGAGGTGAGTCTTAAGTTTGGCTTTGAAGGTGTGAAATGAGAGTTCCAGACGTAGAGCTGATGGCAACGAGTTCCAGAGACGGGGACCGAGAGCAGAGAAAAAAGGCCAGAACGTGTGGATTCAAGGTGAGCCTGTGAGGGAGGAGGAAGAAATAGGCGATTAGCATGAATCGATCTAAGAGCTCTGGAGGGGCAATGGAAAATGAACTAAATCAGAGAGATAGAGTGGGAAATCGGGTGTGCAAAGATCTGTGTCCATAAATGAGGATCTTATATTGAATGCGAAACGGAATAGGTAACCAGTGTAAGCGAATAAGAAGGGGGGTGATATGAGCAGATCGGGAAGTGTGAGTCAGAAGACGGGCAGCAGTGTGGTGAACTAACTGGAGTCGACGGAGCTGAGTGAGAGGAAGACCAGCCAAAGATGCGTTACAGTAGTCCAAACGAGAAACGACAAGGGAAAGAAGCAGTGTAGTTAGAGAAGGGGGGTGAGAGAAAAGTCCGGACTGCACGAAGTTGCCTCCGTGTACAGAAAGAACGTTGAACGACAGAAGAAATGTGATCTTTGAAGACTAAAGCTGAATCCAGTGTGACACCCAGATAATGCAAAGATGTAACAAGAGGGATAGGACCAGCAGAAAGAGATGGAACAAGAGTAGGAGTAGGAGCACCAGCAGTGAACCAAGTAGCTGAGGTTTTGGACAAGTTAACATGTAGGAAGTTCTCTGAAAACCAGGAAGAAACAGCAGAGAGACAGACATTAAGGGGGCCAATATCAGGAGTGAGAGAGCTAGTGTGAAAAAGAAGAAGAATATCATCTGCGTAATAATACGCTGAGATACCATGCTGCTGGATAAGTAAAGCAAGAGGGGCCAGAAAAAATGTTGAACAGAAGGGGTGCTAGTACAGAGCCCTGAGGAACACTACAGTGAAGAGGTGTTGAAGAGGAATCAGAACCAGAGATTACCAAAAAAGATCGATTAAAAGAAAGGAGTGAAACCAACGTAGGACCGAACCCGAAAGACCAATAGAACTAAGCCTCAAGAGGAGAGTGCGGTGATCGACAACGTCAAAGGCAGCAGATAGGTCGAGTGAAACAGCGATAGATATAGAACCGTGATCGTGAGCAACATGCACTCATTAAGAAAGGAGATAAGGATAGTTTTAGTACTGTGACCGGGACGAAAGCCAGATTGACGAGGGTGAAGAACGCAGGGAGGCCTCGAGGTGAGCAGAAAGCTGAGAGAAAACCAGTCTTTCGAGAAGTTTAGATAGAAAGGGGAGATTAGATAGAGGACGCCAATTAGAAGGTACGGAAGGATCCAGAGAGGCTTTCTTCAGGAGGGACTTATCAGGGCGTTTTCCAATGTAAGGGGAAGGTGCCAGACACCAAACTAGTGTTAAAGATGGAGAGGATCAAAGGGAGCAGGGCAGAGTGGGCTCAGAGAGCCACTGTGAGGGGATGGATCAGAGTGACAGGTGGTTTTTTGAGTGAGTTTTTTGTGCCTTTTTTGTTATTTTCACTGGCAGCCCGGTCTTTTGACCATGCAGGGGCCCTTTTTCTTTCCCTCGATGGCTACCAGCGGGTTCAAAAAATGTGATCGGTGCAAGAAACTTATGTATCTCAACGATACACATGACTGCTGCCTCCGATGCCTCGGGCCTGACGCATGACCCTCTGGCCTGTGGCCCGTGCGGCAAAATGTCATTGAAGGCACTTCGAAGCCGTCAGCATCAACGTGAGAGAATTTTCTCAGAATCTGCGTATGGCCGGGCCCGTACTTTCAGAGGCCTCGACATCTCGGTAGCCGGAACCCGAGCGCCATTGGTGGTTCCTCTGAAAGAGGGTCTCCCCCCGGGAGCACAAAAGGAAGAAGAAGCTCGTGAGGGCGTCATCGGTGGAGGCCCCTGGGTCCTCGAGGGCCAGGTCGCGTAGCCCTGACCGCCGCCCCGGGCTCTCGAGTCGGAGAGGCCGTCCAAACTACCTTGTATGGAGCTGGAGTCCCCGAGTCACGTAAGTTCTGTTGTCCTCCGTGGACTCTCCTCCGGGAGAGCCGCCGTCGGGGCCCGAGTCGGAGGCTGCTGGGTCTCCTGAGCTTGGACTCAGGTTGACGGCCTTGGAGAGCAGCTTGGCTGCCTCATGGAACAGCAGCGGGTGTGGATGCCGGTCTGACCGGTGCATCTGCCCCGACCACCGGGACCTCGACGTCTAAGTCGACCCCGAGACCGAGCCGATCCTTGAGTCCATCAAGTCTCGAGTCGATCCTCGGTCAAGGTCCCCCTCGACCTCCCGTGCGGGGCCGAGGTGGTCGATGAAGGTGCCCTTGGCGTCGGGACAGCTGGCACCGAAGCCCACATGGCCAGAGCCACTTAACTCCTCCTCGGAGGAGTCTGCGTGGGAAACGGAGGACGAGGAGTCTCCGGACACTTTTCGGACCCGGTGTGTCCCTTCGGACACACCGGAGTCTGAGTCTCTGAGAAGGTCCCCTCCCCCCCCCCCCCCCTGGAGGATACCCGGTTCTCGGACTTAGTAAGAGACATGGCCAAGGCTTTGGCATTCCCTGCGGACGCCGAGGAGGAGCCTCGAGCCGAGGAGTTCGATGCCCTCCAGTATGACTTTCTTCCGAAGGAAGCCTTTACTGTACCGGTTCCTCCGATGCTGGAATGGCTGCTGTTCCGTATGTGGGACGGCACCGGCCTCGGTGCCGGTTCTTAGCAAACGGGTCGATTCCATTTATCGAGTGCGTAAGAGCACTGGGTTCCAAAAGGCGCAGCTACCGCACAATTCCATGGTTGTGGAATCAGCCATGTACCGCCTGAAGAGTCAGAAGATGCACTCCTCGGTGCCCCCCAGACAGGAGGCGCCAGAACCTGGATGCTCTCGGTAGAAAGAAAAGCAGTTCCAGGGCTCTATGCTATCTTGCCGTGTCCAGACCTTACCAGCTATACATGGGCATGTACTCTACGAGACCTGGCAAAAGAGATTGCCGGTTCTCAGCTGGCCTCTACAAGGAAACCCTTGCAGAGATTCAAGGCCTTGTCGACAGGGAGCGAGAAGGCTCGAAGTTTATCTCTCGAGCAGCCTATGATGGCTTCGAGGCTTCGGCCCGGGTAGCCGCGGCCGGCATTCTGTGCACGCCGTCAGGCCTGGCTACAGTCATTGGACCTGGAGTCATGGGTGCTGGACAAGTTGCCAATGACTGAAAAGGCTGCAGAAATCGAGACTGAGACTATCACCAGGGCAAGGCTGTCCAGAAAGACTTCTGCCTCTTCTCAAAAAAAGAAGGACTCGGGAAAGAAGCCCCTTTTTTCCCGAGGATAGGGTGCTGCCTACAAATTCTACGACTCAAAATCAGGCCCCCCAGCTCCCCAACAGGGCCAAGCAGGCCAAGGGGCAAGGGCATTGGGCCTCGTAGGCAGAAGACCCCCAAGCCGCCAGCTCTGGCTCCTGCACAGCAGGGAGCGGGGTTTTGAATCCCACAGCATGCATCTTCTCCACTGCTGGCTCCACTCAGCACAGGAGGTGTCGGCTGACCCTGTACCTTCCTACAGGTGGCCAGCCATCACAGGGGATACCTGGGTACTGAGCATAGTCCAAAAGGGCTACATGCCTCCAGCTTGCCACCAGCTAACCGCCCACTCCTACTTTCCCAGGGGAGCCTTCGGCAAGCACCCCCTCTAGGACACACAGAAAACCTCCTCCTCTCAGGAGTTGGCAAGACTCTTCTAAAGGAAACAAGTGGTGGAGAACCGCGCTGCCTCACACGAGACCATTGTAAGGGCAAGGTCTTCTACTCGCAAGTACTTTCTGGTACCCAAAAGAGGGAAAGCTGAGGCGCTCCATGGCCTATCCTAGACCTTGCAAAAACCTAAATCCACTGTTCTTGGAGATTGAAAAGTTGCAAGATGGATTACGCCTTGTAATAGCTGCTGGCCTACAACACAGTGCAGGGAGGACTGGGCTATGCCTCCTTAGTACCTAAAAGGACTTTGCTTTACTTAACTCACATCCGCATTTCATGCCTAGGCCCGGCAGTCACAATATCTGGACTAGGTTGTGTGGTAGGAAAGGGGGAGGAAACGCATTTTCAGTACAGGGTATCTCCTTTGGCCTAGACCGTCTGCGCGCCCCAGGGTTTTCAACCAAATGCCTGGCGGTGGTGCCGTCGCCTTATCTCAGGAATCAGGGAAGTTTGTCTTCTCCGATGTATCGCTGGACAGAGCTGGCCTCATTGGCAGGGGGTCCAAGTCTCTATCCAGGAGGCCACGGACATAGCCACTCTTCTTTGCACTGTGTCTCTTCGACAGGCATCTAGGCTTTATCATAAACTAGCGCAACAGTCCTTTCCTTTGGCTTCTTGCTGGCTCCATGCAGAAACCTATAAATAGTTTTATAGCGGCAGAGATTAGGACACAGCCGCATGGCTAAGTTAGCTTACTTGCCCGAGGGACTAGGGGCCCACAGAGCTGATGAGGTCTTGGCCTACCCAGCTCCAATTCAGGGCATCTTCTCAGATCTCCAACCATGATGCACTTCCTGGCGCTTCGTGCCTGGGCCAACATGGGAATCCCCGGTAAGAGTATAATAACATGTGACTCCAAATGGCCTGCCCGTCTGTGGCATTATGTGGGCTCCTCGGATTGGTGGCCTCAGAGCTGACAGTGGGCGTAGTCGCACAGGCGGACCCTCTCGAGGAGCAGAGTAAAGGTGTCTCAAAACCACTTTTGGACTCCTTACAGTGGTGGCTACAATATACAAAAACATTCTACAGGGCGCGGGGTACCTTTGCAGGCTCGCAGCACACACAAGGGTGCTTGACGCGACGCGATTGGCTTGCCCTTAGAAGGGCTGGGGTGCACATTGCCAGGGGCCAGTGCACTTCAAGGCCTCTGGTCTCCTCGGGAGAGCCACACATGTCAAATGCAATCATTTTGGAGCTGCTAGCAATCCGGGGTGCTTAGCTCTACCAGACTTTTTCTCATGGCCCCTCATAAGAATTCATAAGATATGCCTAAACTAAAAAGCATACTGGTTCAGACACAAGGTTTGCCATCAAGCCCGGAGTATTCATGGGTTCTCAAGCAGTGGCCAATCTAGGTCATAAGGTACCATCAGTGGTCAGTGATCCCCAAAAGACACTAGGTTGCCACAATGCTTGTATTGGGTCCAGCATTGATATCCTGGGTCCCTTTTGGTTTATGTAGTCATTTCCCTCCAGGAACTTGTCTCAAAACCTTTGTTAAATAAACCCAGCTAGGCACTAGATAGGCCTCTTACTTACATCTCTCCGCCGGTACACAATTACAGAGTTTTGATTACACATTGAGTTGAAAAAATATTTTCTCTTATTTGTCTTAGAGAGTTTAGCCTGTAGTCTTCCATACATGTCGGCCTAGTCTCTTCTATATTTCTGATAGTGCATAAAGCAACTTGATCTACGTTTTACTAGCGCGTTCTGCCACTCCATTCATTAATTTATAGACCTCTTATCATAATCTCCCCCTCATACGCGTCTCTTTTTTCCAGGTTGAAGAGGCCCTAATCCTTTGTAGCCTCTCTTCATAGGAGTAGACGCTTCCATCCCTTTAACCATTTTGGTGGCCTCTTACTCTGTACCTTTTCTAATAACACGATATCCTCTTTTAAGATTGTCTACTATGCGACCAGAGATTGCACCACAATATTCAAGGTGTCCGGTCGTACGGCCATGGACGTAAGGCGATACAAAAAGGGGCATTATAATATCCTTAGTTTTATTTCCCTCTCTCTTTAACCAGTCTTTCTTAGTTCAGACAGACAATCAGGTGGTGGCAATGATTCTATGTGGGAACAAAACAATGGGGGTCACGGGCTGCCAGGCTCCTATGTCAAGAGGCGCTGTCCCTTTGAGCTCCTTGGTAGTAAAAACTTCAGGCCATGTTTCTTCTTCTCAAGAGCAGTTGATCTACTCACTGCGTCAAGGGAGAATTCCCTAGCTAGATTCCAAAGGCTAAGCAGGACTAGGTTCTTCAGACCTCGTAGCGAATGCAGTTGAATGCCCTATGGGGGCGGGTTCCAGGAGCAGTTCTTCCATTCCGCTGGGGACTTCTATCCCATCGATCTCTGCCAGTCCGCGACTGAAATTGTACATCTGCCCAGGTTTTTCCTCGCTAGACAGAGGCATCTTCCCCTCAGAATGGCAGGCAGATGCTTTTCTGATCTCTTGGTCTGGGGCGGGATCTCCTGTATGCGTTTCCTCAATACGGGCCCGCTCGGTGGCCCGAACTCTGTTCAGGATTCTCCGTTAGCAAGCGCGCTACAGTGATTCTGGTAGCCCCTCTCAGATGGCCTAAAAAGAAACAACGATGGGCACCCGTGGTTTCGTGCATCTTCTACCGGGGCAGTTGGCGGTGGAATCGCTTCCTTTCCCTGCTGGGGTTTGCGAAACACGATCTCTCCTGTCTCAAGATCAGGGTTCCTTTCTTTCTGGCACCACAGATCTCAGATATCCTCAATATGTGATGGCCTTGGCTCGTCTGGAAAAGGATAGTGCTAGCTCCCTTGGCTTCTAGCTGAGGAGGTGGTTTGTGGGCCTCTGTAGTGCAGGCAGTCCAGCTCAGAAAGTCCTATGCCCTCAAATGGCGTAGGTTTACGGTTGGCCGTGTGGCCAGTAGTACTGCCGGTATCCTACTTCAGTCGCTGTCAGCATCTAGGCCTTAGAGTATAGTCTAAGCTCTGTTCGTGTCAACCATCAGTGCTCTTTTCAGTCGCACTCAGCACTCCCGCGCTGTGGAGGGGACAACAGGATCTCGTCGAGGTTCATTCCTTTTGCCGCGTGTTGTCACCGATTTGCTCAGAGGTCTGTGCTTCTTCTCAAGCCTCCAGTTTGTCTGCACCGGGCGACTTGAGTGAGGATATTGACATGTGGATCTGCAGCAACTTTACTCGCGCCACCGTTTGAGGGCCGATGGCTACTTTGGCCATTTTGCGGCATTCCCTTTCTTGGACAAGCACTCATTCTCTAGTTAGCTACTTTAGCTGAACCGTCGGGCCAGACGGGTTTGAGTGATCCTACAAAGCTCTGGTTTGCTGACTAGGACCCATACAACACGGTTCTATAGGAACAGAGTGGTCGGCTACGCGACCCCATCCAAAGTTCGCTATCCAAAAGTGGTCTTCCTCTCTTTCGCACCGTCAACAAGGGAGGTGGTTCTTCCGACCCTGTCTTCTTACCCAGGGCATCGCATACCAGCGCGGGCTTGAGACAACAGGTCTTGGCATACCCTGGCCTGTTAAGAGGGATCATTGTCTTTTTACATAGAAAAGTACACGTGTACATGCGTGAAGGGCTACCTGCAGCTCTTCGTGCTCCTATTGGACACTAACTAAGATGGGGGTTACCTGTCTCACTAAGGCATAGCATTGTCACCACTTGGGTAGTCTAGTATTCTATCGCTCTTGGGGCGTATAAATGGCAGAGCCGACCTCCACTTGCATGGGTCGAGAGTCACCGGGTGACCCACGTCGTTTGCAGGGGCAAAAGTCCACGTCATTAAGCTGCATCTCCATTCTGTTCCGTTGGTGCAGGCATCTGGCCGGGCCGCAACTCTTGGTCTTTCAAGCCCAGATTCTTTTGCAGCGCCCATTACTGGCCTGTGGGATAGAGAGAGTCCGCCGGAAAGGGACAGTGCTTTCGGACAGGGTCTGTTACTATGTAATCTCTTGAGGTTTAGGCAAACTCCTACAACGGCAGGCCCCCGGCCCTTGTGTTGTGCTACCGTATGGGTGGGCGTTCTGCAAGAGGATATTCGTATCATATCATGAATGCTGAGGGCTCTTGAAGTGATGGGGGGTGTCCATTTTTTCAGCTTGGAGGTTCCTGGTAGCGGCTAGAGTGGCTGGGGGAGTCCGGCATATGTGGAGGACTAGACTATCGTGTGCTGTCTTGGTCCTGGGAGACAAGAGTAGTTACTCAACCCTGGATACAGGTGTTCTCCAGGAACGAGGCAGGAACTCAGTCCCTAATGAGACCCTCGCCCCTCCCTCCCCTGGAGTTGGTCAGCTCATATACTTCATTGTTGATTTTTGCTGTCTTTTAGGGGCAATGTCCTCAGAATCGAGCAAGGGATGGCACCTCTTGTGGTGGGAAGGGGAACCTACATGGCATGTGCGCTGCATGCCCAAAGGCTTCTCTTTGAAAGCTGGCGAAATGCTCAGCGCGTCGACGACGCGGGGCTCGCGTCGGCAGCGGCCAAAGGTCTTACGCCCCCTTATTGTGAGGTACTTGATTCGGTGTGCTGCACGTTGTCTGGAGTATACAGACAGTTACAGGTGAGTAACTACTCTTTGGTGCGCCGCCTGGATAAGAGGTTGGTGCGGGTTTTGGTGAGGTCCTTACCTACTTTGAGTATTGTGTTCAGTTATGGAAGACTCATTTAACCCATGGCAAAAGAATGTTAAAACATGTTGTAAATGGTTACAAAGGAAGGCAAACCAAAAATGATATGGCGGGCCTGTGTCAAAAGGCATATGAGAATAAGACTTGAAGACGTAACTATGTATACTGCTTAGAGGAGCGGAGGGTCGAGGGGTGTGGGGGAGATATGATGCAGATAGTTAAATACCTTAAAGGGTGTTGGTGAACAAACAAACATTTGTTCAAAGGACTGGTAAGAGTGTAGAAGCGGACCAGGCATGGAAATTTGAAGGTTCTGGGCATAAGGTAAACTTAAAATGAGGGCATGCATCAGGAAATACTTTTTCATGGCAAGGTGGTGTTGGATGCCCAGAATGTCCTCCGCCGAAAGGTGGTGGAATGAAAAAACTGTGACAGAATTCAAAAAGGGGGTATGGAGCAGGTACAGAGGATCACTATAATCAGCAGATAGGATGGACATCATAGCAGATTGTATATATCGCATTCATAAACAGAGAGGGGTACTCTACCTGAGTAGTGACAGGGTGCAACTACTTTAAGCAAAGGCATAGGATGGGAATTTATTTATTTACACTTCCTGCATTATATAACCGGCGCGCTAATTACTGGATCAGGTGGTCGTTATTACATTGAAAGAGCCAAACTGAAATTATAAATTGAACAGATCAATCTCCAGGAACACGGCAGGATCGACGTCTTCAACATATGGGTATCGTCAGTTGTGTGTTGGGGGTGGGTTAATGGTAAGTTAGTTGGGGGGGGGGGGGTATAACTGGGTTTGTTACACCCGACGAGCCTCGCCTGGCGGGAACGGCTCCGCCATGCGTCCAGTAAGAAAGCTTGGGGGGGGAGCATCCCACAGATGGCCTGCGCGCGTGCCTTCACCGCCTTTCCCAACTGCCTCTCTCCAGTTTCTTCTTGCCCCGAGGCGCAGGCAGGTCGTGTTCCTGTGCACCACAGTCAGAAGACGTTCTTTATTTTTTTCTGAAAAATTTTTCTGTGTCGGCCATCTGCCTTCATTCGACGTCAGCGGCGTTACTCTAGCGCCGGTGCATTTTGCTTCTTTCTTTAAAAAAATAAAAAAAAAAAACCTTTTCTTTCTTCAACTGTGCATTTTCAGTTTGTGGTCTTAGGCCTGGAACATTTTTCTCTTCTCCTGCATGGAGGAACTCCGCTTTTCCTTTGGGGGGTGGTGTTCTTTTGTGTTTTTGGTTCAAAAAGTGCACAAAGTTCGTAATATGTGGCTGTACTATTTCTGTCACCGACACCTCATGATTGGTGTCCTAAAATGTTTGGGTCCTGACCACCACCATCATGCATATTTTGTGTCCTGTACCCATGATGTCTAAAAGAGGTCGGCAGATCCGAGCAGCCAAGCTCAGTACCCTGTTTTCCCTCTGTTGGCAGGCTCTGTGGCTTATCGAGCGTCTTCTCAGGGGCTGTCTTCTTCCTCGCCATTGATCTCAGGTAGACCCTAACATAATCTAGGCGCGACATTTTTCCTTCGCAGGGCAAGAATCCTCCGCTCTACAGCATCCGGATGGCTTCCTCCGGGCTTGTCCGCGAGGATTTCCGCATCGGTATGCGGCTAAAATTACCCCGGGCGGGAAGTTTCTCGGCTTCGCAAAGACATGGGGTCTATGGGTCACAACGGTTGACATTGATGGCTCGGTTTGCTGCTAATCGACCGGATCACCCTCTGTTGTTCCGACCGTTTTGATGGTCCCGTGTGTCTGGTGATCGCTGTGTCCTCGCACTGGTACCCGCGACATTCAGTACTCTGGTGTCCGTCGACCTGGATCAGAAGTTATCTCTGTCGCAGTGGCAAGCGGCACCCTAACCGGACGTTTATTAGGCTTTCGGACACCGCCTCGGCGTACCGCAAGCAATCCTCGCTTGCCGGTAGCCCCCGCAGACATGCCGGCATCGGGCATTGTTCCTGGTGGCGCGGTACCCTGTCGGATTGCATCGATATCAGGTGCTTTGCAAGGTGTCGAGCTGCAACGGTACCCCTGTCCTATTGGATGCCGTTCATACGGTACTCGAACCGTTACGCCCCCTGGGTCATGCTTACTCTCGCCGATTGTGGGTGCGATGCGCAGCTCGGTATGAGTATCGGGCTTTACAGTAGCATCCAGACAGCGTCGATACTTTCCTGAATTGCCTCAGAAGATCTCTGATGATTCGTAGGGCTTCTGTCAAAGCGGCACAGGTTACTTCTTCTCCGTCAGGCGTCCCTCGCTTCTTCTTCAAAGAGAATAGATGTCTCCTTCCAGCAGACTTGTCTTTTCCAAGAGTTGGGGTCTTCATTAGGTAACATTGCGTATGGGGCCTCTCCATATATCAGTGGCCCCTGAGTCAGAGCCTGAAGCTGCAAGGTAAAAACAAAAAAATTTTAGATATTTTTGCAATATCCTACAGTTCTCGCTACAAGAAGCAGCTACTCTCTACTCTATTGCATGAGTGATTCCTCTATGATCTACATGTTGAGGCATGTGGGAGACTCCTCTCTTACACCTTCTCGCTCATTCTCTTGATTTAGACAGCGGCATGATTATCTCCTCCGTGTTCCTCCCTTGCCCTGGCTTTCCCATAAGTCATCAGCTTCCCTGCACCACTCTATTGTGGTAGACGTCCGTGCCATGAGCGAGAAATAAAGTCAGTGCAGAGAGAGACTCCATCTAATCCTTACCAAGGACGTGAATGCAGACCGGTCCTGATGCTTTTCAGCTCAAATGGTTTTTCCAAGCCTAATATGCTATGCTGCCAGAATCAACTCCTATAGGTTCCCTCTATACATCTGTGCGCGACTTCAGAAGATAAAAGGCAGGAATTTCTCACTTGGCTCATAACTATTGCGGTCTCAAGTAATGTTTCCAAATTTTCCTAAGTAGCGTGGGCACCTTTTGACTCTTTTGAGTGTGTAAGCAGAGCCTCGTGCATATTGTCCAATTAGGTGGCTATGGCAGAACTTGCTTGGTTACAAGCCTCTTGATTTGTAACTCTGGGGTCCAAGCTGAACTGGGGAATATCTTCTCCCTTGATACAGGTGAAAATCGCTTTTGGCAGGGATTGGCAGAGTCAAGGCCTACTCAGATGTACATCTGGATGAACTCTGCTTGGGATTCGAACTTTCAAAGGATCTAATACCTCTGCACGCTTTGACCTGTTAAGAAACGATTGTGTGCAAAAAGACAACCATTATTTTCTAAAAAAGGGCAAGATGATGATGCACTGACTTATGGTCAGCGAGGCATACATCTTGTGGCATGGTCGTTTTGCTGGCAAAGCGTCAGCAACGTCATCACCTAAACAGGCTCCTCAAGTCCAAAGGCTATCCGGCCTCCCCCAGGCCCAGGTCAGCCCTCAGCCTCGCTCTAGGGCCCTTTGACTTGCAACCTAGAGAACATTTTATACCTTGCTAGCTGCTGGAAGAACCAGAGCCCCTCACCATTCCAGGAAGGGGTTGGCCTACTTTGCTCCCAGATGGGGAGCAAATCACAGCAGAGGCATGGACCCTGCTCAGCCCATTATAAGGACTGGTAACAGCTTCATTTCTTAAAAACGCTTCCTGCTCCACACCCATGTTGAAACATTGTCCATTCTCGCAACATCTTCTGCTCAACGCTCTGGTCAGGTAGATTGCTACGCCTTCTTGCGGCGCAAGGGGCTAATAGAAGGTTAAAAAAGAAGTACGCCATCTTCCTTCACAGGGCTCAAGGGTTCATATTCCCCTATATTTTCTTATTCCCAGAGAAAAACGAGGGGGCTACAGACCCGAGATTAGTTCTCTCAGTAGAATTGAAGCAAGTTTCTATTCAATAGAGAAATTCAAGTTATTTCTCTCAGGTACTTTACTAAAAAAAAGCTGCTGGGCCAAGCCTTCAGAGTCAGGACTGGCTTTGTTCTTCTCTAGGCTATGCAAGGATGCTTCACGACTCCAATGTCCCTCCTCCAATCCAACACCATGCACAGAAGGTTCCTCTGCCTTCGGGTTGTCCTTTTTCATAGAAAGCACGTACCAATAGCAGGTGGCTTCCTTTCGTTTCTGGCTTCTCTGCACCAAGGGTGTTCACGGCAATGCAAATGAGTGCAGTAGTATGGCTGGCCTTGTCCATGCTACGCACGTCTAGGAATATGTCGTTTTTCCGCATATCTGGAGCACTGGCTCATTCGAGTCTCGCATTCTCGCAGTCAGAGACCTTCGGACCCCCCCGTCCCACGCCTGTGCTAACCTGCACACTTCGCGTGTCGCCTTCAGTATTGGTGGACCTGGTATATAAATATCCCAAAAAATGCCCATCTTCTACTCACGAACACTACTAACTCGTCTCTGGAGTTTATAGGGCTTTGCTGGATTACCAGTCATACTGCCAATGGCCTATCTTCCCTCAGGGCCTCCTGTTGCCTACGCGTGGTGCAGTTAGACCTCCCATCTACAGTTAAAGTCGCCGATTTAACTCGCTCATGTCGCCGAGATGTTACAGATCCTATTGAGGGTCTCACATGCATGATCCACCGTAGGCATGATCGTTCCATGTGTCTCTGGGCCTTCATATGAGGTCAGTTTTCCATGGACTGTTGTCCACCCAGGATGGACTCACTGCTGGGCGGCATGCAAGGGTTGGCCTGTCGGACAACTAAGTAGCAAGGCAACTCCAGTTGCCTATTTTGGTCTCCTCCAGTGGTGTAAGTCCCGCTCGCAAATTCCTTGTTGCTGTGGGTCGCCCTTTTCAGCAGGTCTTCGTGTGTCCTATACCCGGCCACAGGGGCAACTTTCTGAGCATACAGATGCTTCTCGCATGTGTTTGGGGAGCTTCATCTGGCAGGTATCTCTCCAACGCGCAGGGGCATCTGGTCTTCTCAAAGGAGAGCTTCTTCTGCATATCAATGCTCTTGGTAACTCAGAGGCAACTATGTCTTATGCTGTCAGAAGTGTTCCATTCCCTGCTGCAGCTATCAGGACGAGTCCCGCATCTCATACGGATCAACACAAGTATGTCCATGTTCTATGTAATACACGGCAGGGGCAGGGACTGTCTCTCGGTCGCTTGATTTGCAACAACGCTTTTGCGAGCTGGGGGGCCGTTCGGCACAGGAGAGCATCACATCCATCTTCTTGGCAGTATAATTCTTGCGCCGGGCGGTTCAAACGCTTGTGGCGGGAGCAGACTCATTGTTCGAGTATCTGCTTCCACACACGAGTGGTCCCTCGCACTTGGAGCCGGGTAGCACAAGGATTTTATCCGGGAATTTGGTGGAACGCCGCGGATACATAGACCTCCGCCGCATCTTGCAAGTCTCGTGGAATGGCCAACTCTCTTCTGCTTCTGTTCCAGATTTCCGTGTGCAGGTATTTTAGGGCCGTCAAGGATGGCCTTCGCTCACTTTCCTGTCACTGGCGTCAAGACTTCCTTTATGCCTTTCCACCAATTCCCGGGCTAATTCCGCCGCGAGAAGCCTTATTCAAGTCTTGCATGTAGAGATCGCGTGGACCATGATCTCTCATAGGCACCACATTGGCCACGCACTGCAAGTGGTAGTACCTCTCTAGGCCTCTGCATCTGCTCTCAAGTTGCCTTCCCTGGACTTGGGCTCTCTGCACGGCAGAACTTCTATCCGTCAGGAAGAAGGAACGTTATGTGGCAGCCTAACCCCGCAGTCTGCTCCTATCTCGGGGCTTGGTTGCTGAGGGGGCCTAGACCTTCGAAGATTTTAATCTCTCTCCTGCACAGTCAGAGATGTTATTCATAGGCCTTCTAGACAAGGCCTTCTACTAGACGTTCCTATGCGTTCAAATGGAAAAGATTTACCATTTGGTGTTCAGGGAGAGGAGTCTAAACCCTCTTGCAATACCTCTGAATTCTTCTATGACTAGAGTAGTCTCCTGCATCTATCTCATGGCGGTCTGAAAAGCGAATTCAGCAAGAGGTCGCATTTGAGTGGCTATTCCAGCGTCCCGTCTAACCTCTCGACTGACAACGCTATTTCCTCTCATCCTCTTATAGCAAGATTCATGAGAGGGCGCTTTCTTTTAACTTAAACGCACTCGTCGCACCTCTCATTATGACGTCACCATACAGTGAGCTCCCCCCCCCATTGGGACTTAAACATGGTTCTTGTGTCGGCGAGATTATGAAGCCACCCTTTGAAGCCTTTAGTGCCTCACCACCGTTCCTTGAAATTTCTTTCTTGGAAAGGTGTTTTTCATCATTGTGGCAGTTCCCTCAGCACAGCCGCCTCAGTGAGTTTGGCTGCTTTGGTGGCTAATTCCACCTTATACAAGGTTCCATCATGATTCGGTATGTTGCCTCAGGCCCAATCCACATCTTATTTATGCCTAAAGTGATCTCACATCGCGTCTTTTGCAGTCTCTGAACCATGAGGTATCTTTACTCTGTCTTTTTGCCAGGACCCTCTTCATGGATCAAGTGCAGAGAGTAATCTTCATACGCTTGGAGTTGTAAGAGAGTCTCTCGAAGTTTTTTACTTACAAAGAACAAGGCAACATAGAAAGTCTTCTCAACTCTATTGTTTCTTTTGATCCTTCCTCAATGTTAGGACTCTTCCCAGTCTCTAAGAGAACACTGTCCAACTGGATTGGCTCAGTGGTATTTCTTTTGCCTACCAGAGTAGGAGCCCCCACTCTTCTCTGGATCGCTTCTATGTCACAGCTCACAATGTGAGAGCCATGGCAGCCTCAGTGGCTCATCTGAACTCTGTGTCTGTCATCGGACCAATATGCTGTCGAGCATGGCGGAGCACCCTGGGCCGCCCTGGTTCATACGCTTCACAGCCCATTATT
>CM066035.1:10000-35000 GCA_033557465.1 Ichthyophis bannanicus
TATATATGTGCTGTGTGTGTGTATATATATATATGTGGTGGCGTAGTCATTATGTATATATATATATATGTGGTGTGTATATATGTAGTGTGTGTGTATATATATATCATATCTGTGTGTGGTATAATATATATTATAGGTGTGTGTGTGTATATAGATATATATATATAATATCGTCGTGTGTGTGTGTTTATATGATATAGTGTGTATATAGATATATATGATGTGTCACTGTGTGTGTATATATATAGTATCTGTGATGTGTGTGTATATATAGTATATAGGTGTGTTGTTGTGTGTATATTATATATATATTATGTGTGTGTAGTGTATCATATATATATGTGTGATGTGGTAATATAATATATATATATATATTAAATTATGCTGTGTGTGTAGAGATATTATATATATATATATCATTGTGTGTGTGATATATATAAATATGATTGTGTGTATATATATATAGAATATCTATATATGTGTTGTGGGTATATATATATGATAATATATGTGTGTGCTGTATATCCTAGATATATGTGTGGGTTATAATATTGGTGTGGGTGTGTCATATATAATAGCTAATATATACGTGGGTGTATAGATAATATGTGTGTGTTTGTAGATATATATATATTATGTGTGTGTATATATATATATAAATGTGTGTGTGTATATATATTAATATGTGGTACTCATAGATGTGTGTGTGTGTATATATAGGCTATGATGTGTGTATATCTATATTATAGGTGTGTATATATAGAGAGATCGGTGGGTGGAGGAGAGCAGAGATATATATTAATATAGAGGTGTGGTGTGTGTGGGTATATATATATATGATACCAACAACACAACACTGACATTATATATAATTAATCGATACCACACCACACAAACACACAATAATATAACATTACAGTATCATATATCATATCTATATCATATATATTCAGTACACACACATGATTATATATAGAATTACATTACATTATATACATATCTATAGACAATAACACCACACATATTATATATCACACCCATATTAGTTATATTTCACACACACATCTTATATAGTACACCTATATATATAGTACACACATTCTCTATATATACACACACATATATATAGATATTACATTATATATATATACACAAACACATATATAGGATATATATAGCACCATCACACACACTCAATATATATACTACACACCACATCTAGATATCTACCCACCATATATGATATTATATACACAACAGGTAGATATATACACACGATATATACATTATATAGATATATATTAATATCCACCAACATATCTAGCTATATACCTAGACACATATATATATATATATACACACACACATATAGATAGAGATGATATATATTATATAATACACACCAACGTATAGATAGTATATATACACACACACACAGCTATTTTAATATATCTATCTATATATATATATACACACCACATATACTTCGTCATCGGTCGCAAGATATTAAGAAGGTTTTGACAGAAAACACTGGTTATCCTTATTCAGTCTCTGCCTGGTTTTTCAGATCTCAATTTAATTATTGCGCCATGAATACATAATGTAAATCTCAGGAACATGTGTGTTCCGTCCGCATTTACGGAAAGCAAGATTATTTGTTCACAATACAAGGGACATTATCAGTGTGGAAAATGTTCTGTGTGGTGTCAACGTCTTGTCAGTTCGACATTCAATAGTATACATCCAGATACGATGAACGATGTTTTACCTAGATGACGCTATACCAAACTGTGCACAAATGAGTCATGTCATTTACGTGGTTTGTTGCCCGTGCCGCAAAGTGGATGTAGGGATGGACTTCACGAATACGTCCGGTAAGAGGATAATAGAGCAAAGGAGTTGAATTTAATAGGAAAGCTAGAAGGACAAACCATTGGTCGGCAAGCACACTGGTTGGAGCCACAAACCATACGGATTTCAGATCTAAAATTCTTTGTTATTAAGAAGGTGAAGTTTAAACTGGCGATAGGGGGAGCGACATAGGACAGACGATAGCGCGGTTTGGAAAACAGCGTTATATTTTCCAGCTTCTTAAATAGTTTACTACATTCCCCTGGGGCTTGAATATGGAGGAGGGACTTGTCGGTGTCTTTGTGTAGATTTATTATGAATTTTTAATGAGATAATTGAATTTTTCTGGTAGGTATACAAGTACATGGTTTTGGGGTCTAGTGTATTCCTGGTTTTATGGATTATACATGGTAGTTATATTTGATTATATTGGTAGGTTTTATGGGGTTGGGTATTTATGGTTATTTATTTATATTAGTAATATAATGCTACGTGTAGGAATGATGTCAATTTGTTTCCCTCCCCTTCCCCCTTCCCCCTTTCCCCCCCCCCTCCCCTCCCCCCTCCCCCCCCCCATTCTTTTGCCTCCCCATCCTTCTTCCCCCCCCCTTTCCCCTCCCCCCCCCCTCTTTTTCCCCTCCCCCCCACTCTTTCCCTCACCACCTCTGTCCACCCCCCCTCTTCTTTTCCCTTTCCCCCTTTTCTCTCCCACCCTCCCTCTCCTTTCCCCGTCCTTTCCTCTCTCCCGATGTTTAAAAACCTTGAATGTATATTTATTAATGGATCAGTGAATTGGTTAAGATCTTGGCAGACTAGTTAGCTGCGATCCGTGGAGGTTTTAAATGTAACGTTGGTGACCAATCAGAGATGGTGATGACGTCACCAGCTCTTTCCCGCACTTTGAAGATTTAAAAGCATCACGCAGTCGCGGGCGACCTTAGAATCAATTGCAGAAAGGAAGAAGTAGTGCGGTAGACGCTTTGGCACCTTTACAGGAATCAATTTTAAAGGATATTTGGGTAAGTGAGGCATGGCAGAGGATCCGACTTAAATGTCATAGTTTTGTAAGACATGAGATGAGTTGGATAAGTAGAATTAATAAGGAGTAATTTTGAGAACATGGTTTTTGTGTTTACAGTGGTTTTTAGTACGTCGGGTGAATGTGTATACAGTTAACATTGACGGAGTCAGCCGTGCGTTATATTCACGATTGACATACAACAAGACGTTTTTAAAGGTTTAGGGTATAAAAGCAGTCAGTGTGCCAGTAATTGTCGTCTTCATAGGTTTTATCTGGATTATAATGAATGGGCTTTTCATGACTAGATGGATGGATCTTAATCGTGTAGTGGTTCATATGTAAAATAAAAGGTTCGGCCGGTCAATAGTGAAGGAAGATATTGATGTTATCCTTTTTCCCGCGTATTTTGCAGATTAAAATACCACACGATTGCAGGGATAGTTAAATGAGAGAGTAACGGCAAAGGAGTTACTTTGCAAGTTTTGGCGTTAACACCTGGTAAGTGTATAGAATTTTAGTGAATTGTAACACAATGGTTTTCTAAAATCCCAGTAGCGTTTCTAATTGAAAGAATACATACTGTGGGAGAAAATTATCCAGGGTGTTTTTAAGGAATTCCAGAGGTTAGTCATGATTTAGGGTCTACATCTATTTTATTTCATGATATGATTCCATAACCGTTTTTTCTAAACATTTCTTTAAAAATTACAATGTGCAATTGGGCTTTATAAATAATATATACAATAAAATTGAAGGATTGTTTCTACAGTCTTGAGTGGTACCTTAGGTATAGAGTGGTAAACACTGTATGAGGATACTTTGTAAATAAATCTCTGAGTTAAACATTGTTGTCAATTAAGTATAGGGAGAAGTAGTGAATTACTTAAATAATTGAGATGCCCCAGTATAAATAGATATATAAAAAAAGACGTCTAATTGAGGTATGATTATGGTGGATTGAAAGGAATTACATTATAATCAATCAGACAATTGAATGAAATAGTATTTAATGATTTTTACCTTAAAATGAACGCTTTTTGATGTTGTCCTGTTGCGCTATCCTGGGTTCAGTTTTTTATGAATGTGGGGTTTTATTAATGTTCATTTAATAATTAATTAATTTCTATATATTAATATTTTTTCATAATTCAAAAATTTTTTTAAGAATATGTAATTGCTATTTTTATCCATTATTGACTTTTGCACCGAAAAAGCTTTTTGTAATAAGTTTTTGTAGAATGTAGTCAATTGTTATGGCTCTTTTTTCTCCCTTTTTCCTTTTTCTTTATTCATTGCAGTGTGGCAAGAAGATCATATAGGTGAGAAGATAATTAAATAAATATATATGTTTCAATAAAATACATGGTAGGTTATGCTGTTTCTTGTTCAAGTGCTGTGGTTTGTGTATGGGTTAATTTAATTTTAAGCTTATAACTGTGTGGTTTTACATGTATTATATAATTGTAATTTTAATTTATTAATTTTTTATAATTGATTACTTATTGTTTTTTAATGGATAATTTGCTGTGTCAGTGATTTCTTGATTATTTATTAATGTGATCATATGTTTATGTGATTTTATATGTATTACAAGCATGCAGTTATTTATTTATTCATTCATTTATTTATTTATTTATTTATTGGCCCTTCGGGTCATAGCCTTTTCGCTGTACTTTGGTAGTGAGCAACTTTATTTATTTATCTATACTTGTGTTTTTATGTATTTTTTTTAGAAGTGCCTTATATGATTAAGTTTATTTTATTTTACTGTTTGTTTTTAATGAAATTTTTATATGTTGTTATAGCCTAAAGCCCCTGATGAAGGCATGAGCGAAACACGGCCTGTGTCGGGCCTGGCTTTATGAAATAAAGGTGGTATTTTCAGTTCCTTCCTTGCCTCCACGGTTTTATTGGATCTGTTGTTGGCACGTGGTTTGTGCTTTTTTGTTGGACAGGCAATGGCATGTGTGCAGTAATACATGACAGTATGAACACCCCGGCAACAACGGTCCGGGTCTCAACTCTTCTGGCCACGGTCAAGGCATGCATGTGCACACAACCTATGGTATAAAAGGGAAACACATTGGACTGAGACGTAGTAGGTATGCAATGTCACCGTAATATGTAATGTGCTATTGACGACGGCGTGGCCTCCCACGTCTGCCACGCCGCAAGACATGTCCCCCTGCAGCTGGCCACACCCGGTCATCCTGTGGCGGGGGTGGTGGTGGTGGTGGCGGTGGTGGCGGCGGGGGCGGTGGTGCCATCCTTTCCAGGGCAGCTTGGATGCAGTCCATGGCCACACACATCCTCCCCAATGGCATTTCTTGGATGTCGTGGCGCAGATGCACCACCTCCTGTATGAGGCGTTCACCAGTGTGCCGTATAGCTGCAAGTTCCTGACGAATGCCTGTGTGGGGAAGAGATGGTGGTCAGTGAGATACCTGTGGAGGGTACAATTGTCAAGCACAACTACGCAACACATCTCACACAAATTCCCTTTGCATGGTACAAACTGTACTAATGAAATACATATTGTGCTGTAAGGAAACATTATAAAAAGGTGTAGGCCATGGCCACACACAGGACATGCACCATGTATGTGATGTGAGGCACAGACACAGGGATATACCGTCTGCGCAAAACCAACAACGTCCATCAGATGTACCGGTACTATCAGAGACAGACAGCAAATAAGTGTCCATTGTGTGGGTGGCTGGAGGGTGTGGGAGTGACTGCAACAACACCAGGGGATACACAATGAGTAAGAGATATGGGATGCATACAGGCAGACAATGTTGGGGTAGAACAGACGGGCACACACACCATGGCCATGTGACCAGTGCAGTGCTCATGACAATGAGCAATGGTGTGTGAACAGCAGTTCCCAGAACATCCCCAGGGCTGAACCACAACTCCCACATGTGGCTGACAGCTAAGGATATCTCACACCACCCACCCCTCCCGGGGGTGACCCCAGTGGGCAGATAACAGTGCATGTACACCTTGGGGCCCATGTTGCGTGCTGTCAAGGGCCATGGTGATGTTGTTATACTGCAGCACAGGGTCCCAGACGCCAGACGTACATGTACAGGGGTATGCTAGGCATGCAAATGCTAGTGGCAGGCCTCAGATAGGAGTGTCGAGCCCCAGATATAGGGGGGTGGGGCATCCCTGATTGTGCCTGGCAGCAGGCGTGGCAGGAGTGAGGTGTGCATCGGGTCACAACACATCACGGGCCCTATTGACATGTGGTGTTCCACGGTGCAATATTAGCAGCCATGCAAATGTACACATCAGTGTTGCATATTGTATTGCTCCGGGTGGCACACAGCCCTGGGTAGGGAAGGGGACAAAGGGTGTACCTGTACATGGGGGATGGCTCACCTAAGCATAGATCCCAAAGGGAACATAGATCACAAACACACACATCCAATGCTAGCCTACAGGCACACCCAGTCGCCACTAACACGGTAGGGTGAGAGAAGGTGTACACAGTGAGGGCGGCGACATGGCAGACATTTAAACAGTGTCATTCTGCAGGTGAGGGTAGCCCAGGGCATACACCAACCACGAGACAATGTATTGTGGAGGCAAGAGCCAGGTGAGCACAATGAGACAGGTTAAGCTACGTAGTCCAGTAGTGGAAAACAGCAATGCAGGGCTAAGACATCTTGGTATCCCAAACGGGATAACCGGAACCTACAAGGCAAGTAGCAGGGTCAGAGGGGAGAATGCAACCTGTGATGATCTCAACTACTACAGCTGTCACTTGGAGACCAACCGTACAAACCACGGGCAAGGGCCCAAACATTTCCCATGGCCTAGGAATGGAATGACGTCAGGAAGCACGTTACAACACAGGTCACCTATGTATGATCCCTCAGGGGGAAGAGGGCAGGTGTCTGTGAGACTGTTCCAAAAGGGAGGAGGAGATCCCTAGTGGGCGAATTAGCAGTTTGCTCTCATCAAGCCCCAGGCCAGATGTTCCTGGATGTATACCACCCCCTGGGTCGCACAGCACAGAGGGGGAGCTAGCAGTTGCATTTGGCACACGAACATCAGTATCCCCTGGTCATGTCAGGGAATGTGCCTTTGCCAGGAGCAATGTATATCATCTGTAGTGGGTGTGGTGGGTCAAAATATAGAATGTGTCTCTGCCTTCTATAGGCCATTGTGGACGCCAGGGGAAGGTGAGCACAACCTCACCTGTCCATACAGTCATTGGTCACATGCTGGACCTGTATGAGACTGCTGTTCACCTTCCTGACTACCATGCCGCATGGCATCACAAGCTCTTCCCCAGCGGATGAGCGCAACTGTACATACATTCTTGACTGGGCATGTTACAGTGAGTGTGAACTGCTTTGTTCAGGTGAACTGACTGGAACTGCAATGTCACGAGGGTGAGGAATAGGCTGCTGCTGTAGCAGTTTTCCGTTTCCTTTGGGAGATGTGTGTTTGGGATGTGGGATCTTTTGTCTGTTTGGGGTTAGGGGAACCTATACCGGGTCTGCCTGTATACCTGGTGACCTCAAAACACAACCTATGCTCATCACATGTTACCTGTGTGATGCCATACCGTTTGGACTGCATTTAGTGTCCCCCACAACCACATCACCTGATGGCCGCATCCACAATGCTGATGCAAGGACACGTAATATGGCCCACCGCCCCTAATGGCCGGCCGCCTCAGACGGCTGTGCTGCAGGAATATACATGTGCAGGACAGCGTCACCACTCTGTCTGTATGTCACACAGCCAACCCTAGTTGTGGGCATGCACGTGACCGCAGGGTAGTGTTTCCACCCCAACCAGGGTAGAGGTACATCTGATCGTGTCTAGTGTGGACATAGTGATCTCTGTGTGTATGAGGCACTGTGAACGATAATGTCGTATATGATGCTGTGTGGACACCTGTTGATAAAGGCTATGTTGGATAGGGCCATTATGACATTGCCTATCAAACATAGGTTAGGCCTTTGTATGTGAACCGTGATTCCCGCTGCCCCAGGGGACAGTTGCCACAATGTAGCAATGCCACATGGGTGTGCTACAGCCATGAGGCTTACATTGACCTGTTATATGTTCTTCATTTTGTGTTCCCCCACACAATGAGGCACCAGACGCATCAGTACTGTGACATCTGCATCTGTAGGTGTTAACACTCTCTGGGCTGTCAGGCTGTGTGTAACATTGTCATTAGGCAACAAAGGCACAAACATTATGTAACGCAAATGTGTACTGTGTAATGTGGACACGCATATCACAGCTGTAGAGGGTATGCTGTCACATACACCACAGACACACCCCTGAGATGGATGTGAGGTGTGTGTGTTGTGGCTGTGACGGCCACGCCCCTCCACATCTCCCTCTCAGCTGTGCACATGTGTGTGGGCAAACACACTGCACAGTAAACATAGGGGATGTATAACCGGAGACAGAGTAATAGCTCAGTGGTACTGCTACGACACACCAATTGTGTGTCCTGATATATAGTTTGCTGTGCATGTGTGGCTCACACTTTGATTCCACTGCCAGCACTGTGTTGCACATACTGCACGCTGACGTGTCTCACAATGATAGCTTCTGTAACACCAAGTGTCTGTGTGTGGCTTTTTAAATATTGACAGTCCCGCCACAGGGTGCACACCTGATAGCCTATGTACACACAGCATAGTGATGGGTCATGGTAAGATTGTTCATTACCCACCTTCATTGTCGCGTTGTGATGCAGCACCACGGGCCCGCAGCTCAGCTAGTAGCACATCCTCCCCTGTTTCGTTGCGGCCTGGTGCTGCTGCAGCAGCTCCTGCTGCAGACAACATTGGTGGTGTGGGGCTCCGTGGAGGCCCCATGTGACCCTCACGGGGACCTGGGCTCTCCCCCTGGGGAAGAAACCCCACATCGGCTACAGTATCAGGGCCCTCTGTTTCAGCTGCCTGCCACACCTCCTCTTCCCCCTCCTCCTGCCCCAGCTCCTCCTCCTCCTCCTCGTCCTCCTCCTGGCTCCGCATGTGTCGGCAATGTACCATAGTCACCTGTATTGTGTGCAAACACAGATAAAAACATATGTGTCAGCTGTACAGCAACATCTATGTGTGTGATCCATACCACACATATGTGATATTCTGGGGACTCTGAATGTGTGCTGCATACAGGGCCCCCACATACCCACATACCTATCGCCCAACACCATGTACCTGTGTCAGGGAAACTGGTCTGGGAGTCAGCCGTGCACGGCCTGTGTGGCCTCCATGTTTGACTATATCCTCATATGTGCATTTATCCAGCAGTCCATCCCACACCCCATGTGGCTAACGTATGTGCAGACAGGGCTACACAGCACCAACAGGTACACCATCCATGATAGTTTCGGTGTGAGTTTGCATGCCATTGCACACGGCATATTCCCATGGGACATACTGTCTCCCCAGTGCTACATGTGTTTGCCACGAAGCTACAATGTAGGGAGCTACCACTGCAGAGTATCTGGGGACAATTGACAGGCACATGTAGCAGTGTGCGTAGAGTATGTCAGATACAAAGGAAACAGTCACAGACAAATGCACAATGACAGATGAGGTGACATAGGGCAGTGATGGTGGAGTTGGTTAGGGGCTGCTACACCATGACATGTCTGGAACTGTTTCAGACACTGCTGGGATGTGTAACACATGTTGTATGTGTCCCTGTATCCTAAATGGGGGCCATGGGTAAACACGCCAATACAGGACTAGCTGCAGCTGAGAGGGTCCACAACATATCTCAGTGAGGACATATGTCATCGTCACAGCACAGGTCATGTGTTGCTGCAGCCACAGGGTCAGGGGAAGGGTGACACATCTGCCCTTCGGTTGTGTGAATACGTGTATTGACACACCTGGCCAATACTTTTCCCATAACATGTGTCAGGGAATATCTATGCCCGCACTGCTGTACTGGCTGCCTGCTGTGCTGGCAGGTGTGGATACTAGGCTACCCATGACGCACCACCACCCATACTCTGTGCTGTCCCCGTCCCCCACAACAGTCACATGTCACCACATTTGACTGACCGTGTACATGTGTGACTGTGAGGTAGGGGAGGGTGATAGCACAGGCACAGATTGCACGTGATTGGGTATGTGCATTACCTCTACACATGCCACAGATACATGACCCACATGATGCATAGTCCTGTGGAAACTACCCTCTCCGACGTTGATTGGGATGTGTGTGATGGATGTTCTGTACCTGAAACCTTGGGGGTGGGGGTGCACCATCAGGGTACAGTCATTGGCCATGCGGCTGACAGCAAATCATAGCCTATGTAGGATACGTGACATCTGTGTATCACACAGCTATATATTTGTCCCTCTGGGTATTGCATCTCGTGGTGTTTTTGTGGTGTGACATGGTGGGGGGGGGGAATTGTGATGTGATTGCACACACAAATACCATGTGGACAAATGGCGTCCAGGTGTAAGGTTCTGTTCATGCAGGTGCATGCATGCTTTTCTATAGTTACAACACGGAACACATGTCCAATCAGCTGACACGCCTCACCTTGGGAGAGGGGGATGGCTGGGACACTGATGGACCACAGCACATCAGGGGGCAGACTGCCCAATGCAGGGGCAGCTTGCGAAACACGGAGAGCCAGAGAGACAGAGAGTGAGTGGCAGGGAGGCAGGGGAGCAGAAAACGGGGATTTGAAACAACGTGAAGGCCAGGGACATGCACATTTTGCTGTAACATGTGGCTTCTTAGGGCAAGCACTGGCCAGCAGCATTCATAGGGCACTGTACTCGCAAACACACCAGCATTTTTCCAGGGTGATTCTGTGACTGACAGGACCATCCGGAACAACGTGAGGTGTGTGCACTGAGAGACACAAGAATGATGCCTGGGCCTCTGGGGGGAACAGCTGACCCATGGGGAGGTGGGCAGAGTGGCCACAGATATGCGTGGACTCCCCACGGCAAGGTACATGGTGTCCCTCATCCCAGTGACAGTTTCAAGTGGCAGCCCGGTTGGCTGACCGCTGTGTTTGACCTAATCACAATCAGCCATTGTGAGGGCAGGTGGCTGCAGGCTGACGTGGGTTGGGACATACCCAGATAATATCAACGGACATCTGGGAGATGTACCATGTACTCTTGTGTGCGTGACACAACATATCTATATGGGGGAGATATCATCCAGGGGGAATCTGAGTGTCGTACGTGTGAGGCACGGTTCAGGGACACCCCTCATACAATTGACATGTGTCATCCACTACTTGCATACACACACAGGTGGGAGAGGGGTACCAACACTGCATGTCATAGATGTTCACACACAGATGACATCATGTCTCATCCAGATCTCACATCTGCTAGCAATAACCTTCCAAAGGGTAGTGAGACCTGCAAACAGTCCAGCTGTACTGATGGCATAGTTACCCTGTAATGAGCTCAGAGATCCCATAGATGCGGGTGCAATACATGGCCAGAGGTTGGTGCGATCATGGGAAACCCCCGGGGTTGATATACCCTTGGCTTCCCAATGGGCAATGATTGTGTTGCAGGACAAAGGGTTTGCAGAACCTGTCTGACTGTCAGAGATTGGTACGGCAAGGCCTGGATGTTCCTCCACTATCCTCATACGTCTGCTGTGTGTGTATCTGCCTGCAGGGCTCCTGACAAAGGACACATGATGCTGCTGGGTACCTGGGTTACAGTACAGGTACATTATAGTCTGTTCCCCATGTTTACAATACTCTATACAAAACAAACACATGACGGATTGTTAAATACAGTTTGGAGGGACATTTCTGTATACTGCATTTGTGGTGACCATTTCCCTTTGCCCCTACCCTGGCCAATATATATTCCATGACAACTGTCCCATGACCCCATGCGGTGGGAGACATTCATCACCATCTACATATGATTACTCGGACCGCCTTATCATTCCACCTTCAGGGATACAACCCAAAACACAGTGCGCAACACATCTCAGAGCCTCATGGTTCCGGAGATAGTGGTGGCACTGTGTCTATGTGTTGGACACCATAGGGTATGATGGGGTGTGCACACAGCCTCAGACACCAGGCTAAGGACATTCTTGGACTGGGGAGATAATTATGTGTGTGCATCTGCAAATGTCAGCTGTGTACACATTGGTCATATCAGGGAGGTTATGAGATGTGATGGATATGCGTGACATACATACCTGCATGTGGTTCTGCAGTATCCAGCAGCGCAGGCAGCCCATAGGTGTACACTGGACCCAGGCGTTCGGCCAGCTGTTGCTCGAGGGCCATCAGCATGGCTGGTAGGGGCCCCCCCCCCTCCTGTACCCCTAGCATGTTGTTCTTCGGCACAGAGGTGCTGCCGTACACCTCTTTTGATGTCTGAAAATCTTTTTTTCAGGCTATCAATATCCCGTAGGGGGCCCCCTGCCTCGGCGACCCCTTGCTGGACCTCCTCCCACACCGCCTGACGCCCTGCTGTGCCTGTCCGTGTGCTCTGTCTGCCAAACAGAACCTCGTAGTTTTCAAGGACCAGGGAGAGGAGGTTGTGGTTCTCAGCATCTGTGAACCTTATTGCCCTCCTCCTGAGGGCCTCAGACACAGGGACACGCTTCCTCTTCCCAGTGTGCCTGCTGGGAGCGGGCTGGGCAGGTACTGATGGCCCTGGCGCTGCCCCCACCTCCACAGGTCCCTCAGTCCACGCAGGCCCTGCCACCAGTGGTACTGGCGGCACCACCTCACCTGCATGTAAACCGGGCTCAGCCTCCCCACCCTCAGCCTCCCTCTCACCCTCTCTCTGTCCCTCTCTGTCTCTGTCCCTCCCTGCCTATCCCTATTCCTCTCTCTACCACTCTCTGTCCCTCCCTCCCTCTCCCTATCCCTCTCTCTACCCCTCTGTGTCTCCCTCTCGCTCCCCCTCCCCCTCTGGCTCCGACTCTGTCTCTCCATCGCCCTCCTCCCTCCTCTCTGCTCCCCACTCACCTCCCCACTCGTCTCCCCACTGCACCTCACCCCCTCTGTCCCTCCCACAACAGGCACTTGCCAGACCCAGCAAACACGACCCCAGCACAGGGCACACAGCACAGGAACAGAACAGTCAACAACACAATACACAGACAAGTTAACACACACAATGACAGACTACAGATATGGGTACTTATCATACAACACGGGAAAATATGGCTACACAAATGGCACAGACCCACCTCTCACTACACCGCCTCTCATGTACAACACCTCTCTCTACAATCGCTCTAGCTCCTCAACCAACCCTCAACGTTTGGCTTGCGTTTGGGTGCATTTGTAGTTTTTTGGACGGAGCATACGTTGTGCATGCGTCACTGTGCGACGGTGCTGCTTGTGCGACGCGCATGTGTGGAATTGCGCATGGTCATGCGTTTCGCTCTACGGTTGTGTGTGCGACGCGCAGGCGCAACTCTTAGCGCATGGCCGTTTGTGTGTGGATCATGACATCGCGGCAACGCATACGCCCATGCGTAACGGGGTTCACATGGGCTCCACGCACACACAAACGCACATGCGCCCCAATTGGCACATGCGCGTCGCAGTCATACACACGCACACGTGACAACATTTGCACATGCGCGGCACGCACAGACAGACGCCGATGCGTGACGTCCTGCGCATGCGCACCGCGCACAAGTGGCGCGGTAACGAAAAACGGGAAATAACAGTAACCTGTATAAAAGGAGACTGCTGAGTCGGAAACATTGAGGGTGTTTTTGAAGGCGCAGCGTGTGTTTGTTTGGAGAATCTGAGAGCAGGTGTTGTGAGCCATATTGTGGGATTTGTTTGTTGTCTTTGTTGTTTGTTGTGGTTTGCCATTTGTCCAGTGTTTAGGGAAGTGTGTGTGTGTGTGTGTGTCTGTGTCTGTGTGTGTGTCTGTGTGTCTGTGTGTGTCTGCGTGTCTGTGTGTCTGTGCGTGTCTGTGTGTTTGTGCTTGTGTAGACACAGAGGGGCTTACATGGAGGACATAATAGTTTGTTGCATGTGCCCGAAGACGTGGGCAGATGCTGCGGTTGCTGGACAGGGGAGATGATGTCCATGGGGCTGTGGCACAGGGCATGGGTGTGGACCCGCAGCAACTCAGACCTGCTGCTGTGGTGGCTGGCCAGAGAGGTGCTGTGCGGGGACGGCACAGACGGCGTGCTGAGGTGCAGGCTCGGCAGATGCGGCTCTATAGGCCCAGGGCCCAGCTCCAGGGCATGCGTGAGGACCAGGTCATCTCCCTGTACCGACTGAGCACAAGGGCTATTAGGGGGCTGTATGAGGATCTGAGACCTGACCTCGAGCCCCTGACTAGCCGGTGGTCCCATGCCATACCAGGTGTAGTCAAGCTCCTTGCTGCCTTACATTTCTTTGCCTCTGGCTGTTTTCCAGTCATCTGTGGCCGCAGTGGGTGGCATGAGCCGCCCCACCTTCTCACACTGTCTCCACCAAGTACTGCGTGCTATGGTCAGCCGGGTGGGGGATTACATAGGCCTTCCCCACAGTAGGCAACAATGGGGGACCCTGAACCAGGCCTTTGAGGCTTTAGCCGGGATACCACACGTGATGGGAGCTATTGATTGCACACATGTTGCCCTGGTCCCGCCCAGAGACAGGAAGGTGGTGTTCCGCAACCGCAAACACTACCATTCCCTGAATGTTCAGGTTGTATGTGATGCTAATCTGCATATTCTGAATGTGGTCCCAAGGTTTCCAGGGTCCACCCATGACTCCTATATCCTGCATCGCTCAGCACTATTTAGGGAATTTGAGGATGGGACAGTACGGTGACTGTATATTGCTGGGTGAGTATCTCCATATATATCTTCTATGATTAGTCATATATGTATGTGTTTCCGTAACATCACCCATGTGTTGCAGTATTTGCCCACTGTGCAATAGCAACATGAACTCACATTCAGCAAACCGCAAAATGTTGTGACTTTACCTAATTACAGGACTGTAGACATTGTTTAACAGGGGACATGAGTAGCCATGTCACATCCATTTCGAAGCCATATGTGATGTAGAAATGCTGGTGGTGTTACGGAACATATGCACCTGTTCAGATGTGTGTCTCGGGTGTGTATTGCTACTTGCGTCTCTATTCCCTCTGGACACAGGTATTGGGGGGGGCATTCGCACCCACCTGTGTATGGATGGGTTTAGATTGTACCTGTGTTAGGTCATGTCAGATGTGTGTTATTTACAATCCATGCTCCTAATGCTTGTCATGTGCGTGTGAGGGCCACACACTCAAGCAGTCATGGGTTTGTCAGCTGTTGTTTGCTGGACAGGAGGGGGAGGGGGTTGACAACATATGATGCATGTTCCTTGCCTTTGCTATTGGGTGTACTTTTGGCATAGCTGGGGAATGCTTTTGTCCTCTGCCATTACAGGGGTGGGGTCGAGTCTAGGGTTAGCATTACCTTTGTCCCCTGCACATGTGCAGTGCCTAGGCGTCATTGTCCGTGATTCTCCTGATGTGACTCATCATTTGGGAGAGGTGACAGCAAGGACATGGGCCTATGTTGTGGCCTGACGTAGGGGTATTGGTGGGACATACACAGGAACGTTGTCATACTCAGTAGCTGTGATGTTTTACAACTCATGTGGCCTACAATGTTAAATTCAGTGGAGCGCAGCTTAACACGGATGGAACGGTGATGGTACAGTAGACATGGTGTGTACTGAGATGGTTTGTGGACAGCAGTCAACAGCATTTTGCGTTACACTGCTATATGTAGATATGGAGACCTTTGAGGACATGGGGTGTCAAGGTGATATTGTGTTCATCCTGGCTGACATCACAGTCAGACATGTTGTCTGTGTGCGCCTACATTGGCTCAGCACACATTATTGTGCTCTTTAATTTGCTAACATATATTGTTTGTATGTGTCATGTGTGTTTGTTGCGTAGTCTACCATTGATGGTGATGGTGTCGGTGATGAGAACATGAGCCACATAACAGGGCACGTGTGCTCAACATAGGGGTTTTTTTTGGGGGACAAGGTGGGATTGTGTTGTTCTCTGACATGTCTCTACTGACTTCACAGGGCATTTGTTGTGTGTCTATCACAATAGGTGTTGTTCGGTCTGGTGGATATTTGTGATGTCAAATATGTCTTTCCTGATGTGTTGTGGGTTGTCTCTCTCGTCTATACGTCTGTCAATTGATGGTGTTATGCGCTCATTCATTCACATGCAACATTCTTCTCTGCAGGTGATGCAGGGTATGGGTGTCGGCCCTGGCTCATGACACCTGTGCGTCAACCACGGACACGTGCAGAGCGGAGGTACAATGAGGCCCACGCATCCAGCCGCTCAGTCATAGAACGCACCTTTGGCGTGTTGAAAAGTCGCTTCAGGTGTCTGGATAGAACAGGTGGGGCCTTACAATATTCGCCAATGACTGTTGCAGAGATTATCGTTGCTTGTTGCATCCTGCACAAACATTGCTCTCAGGCATGATATCCCTGCAGAGATTAATGAGGATGTGGAGGAGGATCCACCGTGCCCCCCTGTACGTGCCTGTGGTGACACACAGGCAGGCACTACGGTCAGGCGTCGATTGATTGCAGACAGATTCACTGGTATGTATTGCACATCTACCCACATATATGTGCTGTTGTGTGGGTGTGAGGTTTATAAAGGGTGATGTTTTGACCATTTAGCATTCAGATGCAACACTGCATTGTCCTTTTGGTAAACATCCATCATAACATGTAGTCATGGGTGTGTGATGGACAATGTGGACAGAGCACAGTAGCAGCTGTTGGTGTATTGGGTCAGTGGGTGTTGCTACACCTTTCAGAGCTTTTGGGGGTCACAGTACCAGTTAGTGGTTTTTTGTGATAGCAACTGCTGTGCAGACACAGTTATTTGTTGTTCTTGTGTGTGAGGAGCCCGGTGTCCGGCAGATGGTAAGGGGTTTTGTATGATAGGGGGGCCCATGTTTGTGGAGAGCTTTCATGCGGGCTCTTTGTTTGTGTAGTACAATCTGTGGGTGCTTGTGTGTGTATGTTCTGCTCCTGTCAGCTTGCTATGTCTGTATGTTGGATATTTTCAATGCAATATGTCAGACATAGCACAGTACACATGCGCCTGATAACGTTCCAATGGTGTTATTGATAACATGTCACGTGTATTGCTGCAACAGCACAGTGTGTGGTAAGGTATGCCTCATTCAGGTGTCACAGACATGGATATGGTGAATTATGTGGACATGTGCAGTGTGCAGCCAGGGGGCCATATGATTGCTACAGTCCATTTGTGGTGGAGTCATGCATTGCATTATATTACATGTACACACATACAGATGTGCAGTGGCTCAGATCCTCAATGGGTGGATTTCATTAGGCAACTGTGACGCTGGATGTGTTGGGCCTTGCAGTTTTTTGGGGTTTTCCATTTTGGGAGTGGCATATGTAGTTTGATAGTATCTCTACATCTGCCTCATGCCTCTGGGACATGCTGTGTGTATGGCAGGAGAGCACAGTACAGAGACACGGATACCTTGAGGACACTAGCAAGGGATGTTATATCCACATACACCACACAGACCTATGTGGTGGTTATTTGGGCCAGTGAGACATCGAAACTATCCTTGGGTGGACATTCTCACAGTTACACAATGGGTTAACATGCAACGATCATGGTCAGGTGACATACAGACATGGGGGTTATTTTGGACAGACATGGTGCTGACATTGCCATGTATTTCGGCACATGATAAGCACACAACTGTCATTATTCTTTGCTGGGGGAGATGTACACTGCATAATATGCATCTACACAGTGGATACAGGTGGTATTGAGGCATATTTCCAGGTGACAGAGGTATTTACACTGTGCTACAAGACAAAATTGGAGGGTACTACACACAGAGAGGGGGGTGTTGGTCTCAACATGGGAGACACAGACGTATAGTGTGACCTTGGGATGCGTCACCAACATGGTGTGTCCATCCACCTGTTTTGGCACGTGTGTGGGACAGCAGGAGGGGGGGGGAGGCATCTGAGGGATGTGGGGGGGCCTTGGAATTAGCATCACACATGTACATGGTGCCTCTCCCATGTGCAAGATCTGTGCAGTGTGAGGGTGCACAGTCCGTTGTTGGTTCATGTTTTGGTGTATTACAGCTAGGGACAGTATGTTGCAGTGTGGCGTTCCCCGCTGGAACCTGACAAGGTTGTTTTTTCTTTCCACTACACAGGACATACGTGATGACACTGCTGTCGGTGTGTGTCACTGGCACATGGCAGAACATCAGCCGAGATGCTGGAGTCCAGGGTGTGTAGAGCTACAGATACCTTGTATGTGTGTGATGTCAGGTGGACAACATCTAGCCTGTTATGTATCATATTTTGCAGCTGGTGTTGTTAACGTATATTCTGTGAGCCGCTCTCACCCATATTTTGCTGTTGTCACACATCTCCACGTGCGGTTGTGTCCATTATTTGTGCTGTAAAGGGTTTTCGGCTAGATTTACATCAGATCCACATGTGGGCCTTGATTGGCTTGTTTGGCGGAACCTACACCTGCTGCCTCCACCATCTTAGTTAGATAGGCCATCATCAGGGTGTCATTGCATGTGACTCGACCATTATTTGCACAAATTAGCACTTGGCCACAGACAGGCCACGTATTACAGCTGTCACATTGTACGACGCATATTGTGTGGGTGGGTGTTTATGGGTTGACTATGTGGTGCTGCATTGTACAAGCATGATACATTGTCATGTGCTGTGATGGGTGTGGGCACCTGGGGGGCATTGTGGGGTTTGATACCTCTACAGTAGTGCTGTTCACCTTTTCATCATCGTCCACGTTTCTGGTGAGCAGAGTTGTGTCTTGTATTATGTGGGACTGGTGTTGAGCAACATTTCATTCTCTCTTACATAGGCATGATGTGGAGATCCCTCATGTGTGACTTTACATGTTGGTTCTATTGGTTGGCCTGACATCGTCTCCGTTCGCTGTGACCTGGTGTGGATATGCAGCAGTTGATGGAATTGATGAGGGACACATGATGGACACATAGGTTAGGTTACACCTTTGTTTTTTTGTGATTACATCTGGCTGTACCTGTTGTGGAGTATCAGTTCATCTCATGGACATGTAATGTTGCATCTCTGTAGACACAAACAGATGCATATAGTGTGTAGCTGTGAGATGCCTGTGTGACATGGTATTTAACATACCCATCTCCATGTGACACCCGTGTCTGCAGCAACATGTACTTTTCCTTCCCATTTGTGTTTTATTTGATGTGCATATCCTCTCATGTTTGCATTTGCATCACTTTAATCTGAAATTTGTGCATTGTGGCAATTTGTGCTGTTGTTGCAGGGTTACTAACATTGGCCATACCTATCCTTTCTTTGCACAGGGCAGTGGACATGACGGACCCATTTCCTCCAGTGCATCTCGGCTCCCCATCCAACACCTGTTGTGTGATAGTGCACCATGTTATTGTTTCCTGGGAAATCTCCCATTTGATGTTTGACTTCTGTGAGTGGAACACAGGCCGGTGCTGGACATTATTGCTCTTGGACTGCTGGTTTGACCATGACAGACATGTACAGCACACAGTTTGTGCCATGCTGTAGCTGAGAGTCCTGCTGATTGCAGGGACACAGATGAACTTCCAGGGACTGTGCCATATTGGCATGTGACACTTTACTATGCATGCCCATGTTTGCATGGGATGTTTTGTAAGTGATATTTTGGATGTCAGGGAACCTTTGTTTTTGGTACAGTTTGCGCATCAGGGACTGACATCATCTGTGTCGTTTGGACATTCCTCACAAGTGTTTAGTGCACAGCTTTGGCCCATGTCTGTGACATGGCACACAGGATACCCTGAGCTGTTTATTTGAACTGTAGCATACAGCCGTGATTGGTGCCAGGGGGGAACAGTTACAAGCGTTCCAATTGTCTATGTCCACCTGCCACACACCTGGACATGCTACATGTTTTGCCAATAACACGCGGTCATGCCCACCACCATCCTTGATTGATGTGTGGAGGCGGCAATGGGTTGACATTCATGTGTGGCATCACTGTACCATGTTAATGTCCGGCTGGTGCTTGTGCATCGGAGTGACTATGTTTGTGAGCCACAACAGGTGGAACTATGGCCTCGGTGTGGTGCGCTGTGAGATTATTTTCCATCCTTTGCATATTAACATGCTGATTATTGTTTTGGTTTGATGTTCAGACATGACACTCTGCATGTATGGCCACACCTTGCATTGCACGTATCCACAGTCCTTTTTTACCCCCTGCATTTACCACACTCTTCATTAGGACATTATATTTGGGGTGTATTAGTGGTGGGTGTCCATTTTCGTACTACACATCTGCATTCCATGGAACCTGCTATATGTGGCCAGGGACTGTGTAACCAACAGACAATGCAAGGGAACCTCCTGCATGGTGTTATGTCTACACAATTCAGCCGGTTGTGTGGTTTGTATTCACTCTGTGTTCATGTGTCCCTGCTACCTGTTAGCATATAGTCAGTAAGCTTGAGATGATATTTGGGGTGTACATTGACGCATTGCTGATGTGGGTGATCAGCCATTATGTGGGAGTTCTGACATTCGTTTGCAGATGTGTTTGTCACATTACAACATCTTGGCAGCATATGTTTTTTTCATTTGGTGACCTCCTCTGTTGCATGAGGGCTATGTTTGGGGGGGAAATGTTATGTGTTTTGGTTTCTCATCCTGCGACACCTGTAGTCTACATGCACTCATATGTGAGTGACCATTGTGTGCATGCAGCATCTACTGTGTGTGTGTGCCCTGCTACACAGTGCATATCATGCACCTGATGAACATTTTCTCTCGTGCCATTATGTTTTGCTCTGGAGTTGACCTTCGCGTGGCATGTGCATTTTGACCTTGTTGACTGTGTTCCCATCATTTGCCAGGGTGGGACCCACCTTGCAATTCTGGTTACACTGTGTATGTGTTCAGACATTGTTCAGACATGTGTCTCTTTCTCTGCTTTATCTCTGTGACATACATGCAGTACAATGTTTAACATTCCATCATACATGACTCCTTGGGACCATGGGAATCCAGGGTTTTCTTGCACATGTACCTCCAGTGACTTGCCACGGGGCGCATGGTGTGCTGTTGTGATATGATGCGTGTTTGCCTTGTGTGCAAGACATTTTTGGGGACACTAGACTGCTCCTCCACTCATGGACCACATTTACACGTGTGTCTATGGATTTGCTGGTAATTTCCATGGACCCCTGTGCTCACATTGGTGTTTGAATGACAGCTGTGTATGTGTCTGCAATTTGGCACATCACTGAGTGGTGCACATCCCCATACAGGCCCTCCCTTTGGAATATAATGTCTTGATTTACCTCAGTGTGTTGTTTGTGTGTATGGTTGGGGGCATGTTTGTTCACACAGTGCTTAGCAGTTTGTCTCACAACATCTTATTTTATTTTGGAATATATGGTAACTGGAACATTATTTAACAGCTGCTTCATCACCTCCACACACACCCTTGTCTGTCGTCAGTGTACAGTAAGGTGTTCACTCTGTGTTGTCTAGCCAGCACATATTAGCTGTTACATGGGTCTCTTTCTTAATGTTGTTTGCACAGCACTGCACCTGGGGTGTGGTCATCTTGAGGTTGAGCAGGTGTGTGCTGCGCCTGTTCTCATGTTGAATTGGCTTCCTATCCTGTCCGCAATTGCTGGGCAGCTCCAGCACAGATCAAGCACTGCCCCTTGTAGGTTATTTACTTTCCTCTTGTTGTGTTTATTTTTTATGTATTCATTTTATGTAGATGTATGTTGATGCAACATTTCTGCGTGTCATATCAGCATTACATTACAAGTGGTGGGGGGGTTGTTTTACAGGTAGGGCAGGGCCATCCCCAGGGAGGCTACATTGAGGGTGACCGCAGGGCTCATAGGACATGCTATGGACATTGACAGATTGTGGACAGTGTCTGATTCGTATAGGGTTGGTTATGTGTAAGGGTTGAGGACTTCCTGGTACTGGATTGTTTTCAGCTGTTTTCTAGAAGATATTTGGTCTGTCTTATTTCCAGGGCAGCTTGGTAGGGTTTTCCGTAAAGAGGAGGCATATAGTTCAGACGCTAGATGTCACGTCCATTGCAGGCATTAGTTTAATTTCAGAGGTACAGTGAGGGGGTTGGAGGCGTCTGGTCTGGTAGTTCTTCCGTGTGCGTTTCATTACTGTTGGGTTGTGATTTGGTGTGGCTGTGTTTGATGTATGGCTGTGTGGGTGGGTGGGATGGCTTTGCATTTAGTCCGTGCTTCAGGTAGGGATATGTGTGGGTCGTTCACGATTGGGGTGATGTGGTCTGTTCCTTTTGCATGCTGTATCCACTGCATAACATATCATTGTGTGTGTGTGCATGTGTCCCTGGTACCATATACAGAATGTGATGTGATCTGTACACAGCAGATCACCAGGTGCATTTCTCCATGCTTTCTCCTGTGGGTTTGCCTGTCCTTACAACCAGCACGTGTGTTGTGTGGGTGGCTGGACTGTTTGTGAATGCAGCCTTTGCTATGACGTGGACGTTGTTGTTCTGTGCTACCGTTGGTTGTTTTTGGATTTGTGTGAGTGGTCATCAGTGTTATTCAATCTCTGTTCTCTTGGCTGTGTCTGCTTGTGGTACAGATGTCGTTTCCATGTCTGTCTTTGGCGGCCAGATGTTGGCAGGTTTTGTGATGTAAGCACATTGTACCCTCATCTGAGTTTTGAACCATGGTTCTGTCCATCTTCTGTCTCCCAGCTCTTGTGTCATCCTGCCCTGATCTGCATGCTGCTACAACCCATCCTGCACTCCTACACCTTCCTGCATTTCATCTCTCCATGGTTGCCTCTTGTGTGTGTGCTCTGCATAGCACCGCTGGTCCACTATCATCATGAGATTTCACCTGTCGTGCTATTTCAGGCTCATCTGCTGGACACATCTTCACGTCGTCTGTCGCACACTATCATGATAGGATGTTACATTACCATCACTCTGTACATAGCTACAGCTATCCCCAATTTGTGTGTGCATTTCTGTAGATGCCACATGGCCTGGATGTCATTTTTGTACTGCAGCACATGTGATGTCTGTGGTTCATGTCGTTCTGCTTTACGTTTCCTTTCAGATCTGTGCAGTGTTTGGGTTACATGTGAACTCGCCATCACTGACATGGTTGTTTATGATGTGCATTCTGTGACACCCTAAAGAGTGACATACTCCTGTGCACTGGGGTGGGCTTGTGTTTAGCTGGCCTCACAGATTGCTGTCCAATTGCATGCTGTACACAGATGTAGGTAAGCCAGGCTTAGTCACTGCTCATTTTGACACATGACCCCCTTCACGTTCAGTCAGTGCCATGACCCATTCGGCTACACTGCTGTTCCCATCTTGCATGTCTGCTAACCTACTTTGGATTTCCATGCATTACAATACACAATGGTGCTAGCACTGACTGTGTTTGGTCAATGCCCTGCCTCCTACGGCAAACAATACGCACCCTCTACACAACATTGTGTGTTTCGTTAGTGGACAGTGCACGTTACAATTTGACCTCTGAGGTACCTTGATGGGCGCCTTATGCATTACCTGCTATTACAGTGCTTCCATAGTTCATTTGCTATCAGTAGTAAAAACAATAGATGGTAGCATGGCTCCTAGCTCACTATTCATCATGACAGGTGATGGCTCAACCAGCCTTATTCATTGGACACAGCGGGGGATTGGACCCATGATGCAAGCACCATTGGGGCAGTGTGTTAACCCTTCTGCTGTGGCTCTGTTCATTTGGCTTAGATATCAGCGCAGCGCCTTTTGCCTCTAACACATTATGTGGGCAATAACTTCATGTCTCCTCCTCTGGCAATATTACCTAGGACAGGTGATGCTTTACCCAGCCTTTTCTATTTCTGCACAGCCGTGTATACAACCCCTGATCAATGCACCATTGGTCAGTGTCATCATCATTGTGCTGTGGGTCAGTTCCTGTGCGTACCCATCAATGCGCCACTTCTGCAGGCTACTATTACAGTGCCTCCAAAAGGATATTTTGCAACGCCTCATGCCCATCAGCGCACCGCCTTATGCTGAACATTCGTTTCTATGACACCTAAAATAGTGCCTCGTTGTGGACGAACACTGTGGGTGATTGGGGACATGCTCCCTGCACTATTGTTCAGTGTGTTCACCATTGTGCTACGGCTCAGTTCCTGTGTGTGGACATTTGCGCACAGCCTTATGCCGTTCACAACTAACAGCGCGACGCCTACTGCTGCCAGACCGCACAAGAGTAACAGCGCGCTGCTTGATGCCGCCCACATTTCAGCGCCTCACCTCATGCCCCCCACATCTGCCAGCGATACGCATAATGACGCTCAAAATTAGTTACTGCCGCACAAACTTTCATGCGCGACGCCTGGAGACGGCCAAAATTAGTGTGCCTCCATAAACTTTCTTGTTCAGCATTACTATTTATGCCTCTGCCAGCCTTTTTGGATTGCACACAATGGGGTATTGAACCCGTGGCCCCTGCACCATTGGTTGGTGTCTTGACCATTGTGCTATGTCTCGGGTCCTGTGTATGGACATTTTCCCACCGCCTCATGCCGTCCACAACTAACACAGCACCACCTACTGCCGCCCAAAACGCAAAGATGTCCCGCGCACAGCCTAATGCCGCACGAAACGCAATCGACGTACAGCGCGCCGCATAATGCACCACAGATTTTACAGCGCATAGCCTCATGACACAAAATATTTACTTACTTCCGCACAAACGTACCACCGCAACACCCACAGCCGCCCAAATGTGGTATGCCTCCTGAAATGATTTTTCAACATTACTATTCATGCCTCACCCTGCCACCTTTGGTTTGCTCACAATGGGGTATTGAACCCATGGCCCCTGCACCATTGATTTTTGTCATCTTCATTGTGCTACTGCTGTGCTATTCTATGTGCCTTGCAACGCCCCGCTTAGCCTTCCCACGCGCTAATGTGGGACCCGCACATTAGCACGATGCGCAAAGGTACGGTCCTTTTTTCCTTTTTTCGGCCTGGCCCGCCCACTCCTTATATGGCA
>CM066035.1:42500-77500 GCA_033557465.1 Ichthyophis bannanicus
CCAGGAGACATTGGCCAATGGGGCCTGTGGGTGTGGGTGTGTCTGCCCTTGATGGCTGCTGCTTTACGGCACAGATTCCCAACTCGAGTCCAGGTTTGCATCACACTGTTCGGGTTTTCCTGCTATCCCTCATGAATATGCATGGGCTACATCTACATGCCATGGGGGTGGTGCATAGATATACAGCACAGGCATTTGTATGAGTGTCAGCATGGAACCTGACTGGTGTGTGGCCCACCAGGACTGCATTTGGGTGATTCTGCTCTAGGTACTGCCCCTGTTCATGGTGTCTGTGCTCAGTGGGGTAAAAGATAGATGTCTTACCATTGCATATGTCCCCGCCATGAAAGGTGTGTCCTTACTATCACTGTTTAGTTGTGGGAAAAATATGTGGGCAGGATTGGCAGTAGCCCCAGCTGGGCTTTGAACCTGTAACCCTCTGTTCTTGTATGCACTGTCTGTGTGCACTGCACCACTGTGTAGCCACAGATTGGTTGGATTCCCTGGACTGTCCATGACTGTGGATCCAGCAGGACCTGTCTGTTGCAGTGGACTGTGCCAGCCTGCACATGGCTAGGCCTCTGTCTTCTGTGGTTAGCAGCCACTGCCCCCTGCACCACATGTACTTGTCCGCCAACATGCTGGCATGAACTTCTCTCAGAAAAAGCAGTTGACCTGATTGCAATGTGGCAGTTTGGGACTGCATTTGGGGGACTTGGCTGTAGGTAATGCCCATTGTTGTGGGGTGTGTGCGGTGTTGGGTAAAATATGGGTGTTTTCCCCATGCATACAGGGGTGTCTGCGCTATCTTTATTTAGTGGTGGGTAAAATATAGGGACTGGGCTGGCAGGTGCCCCAGCTGGGTTTTGAACCTCTGCCCTCTGGTCCTAGAGGTAATGACTCTGTCTGCTGTACCACACTTTGGCCACAGAGACAGTGCAGCCCCTGGAGGCAGTAAGCCTGGCAGGATGGAGTCACAAACCCTGCTCTACGCAATTCTACTGTGGGCATATGCACCCTGTCTGGTGACAAACGTGCACATAAACCCCGGAAATGACCACGGGAAATGTGGGTCAAAATATCACCACGCTGGGCAACAGTGATATTAATGGGCAACCATAGCAAACACTCCCAGGAAAGCTCCATAACGTGGAAATGGTTTTTGGAGGGGTCTCCTCTCAGTAGACCCTTCCAAACTTCATTTCTTTTTTCTGGAGCTTTGCTGGGTGTGATTTCTGTATTTGCCCATCACTATAACTGTTCCCCAGCTGAATTACTATTTGTAATAGTTCTGTTGTGGTCATTTTCTATTTTTATGTTCACTTTTGTGCTGTGCACATGTATCACACTGCTCACGTTTTGCTGGTTTCCCCGGTTTTCCTGTACATTGCTGACGGAAATGGTTTCTCTTCCCTTTAAATGCTTTCTACCGCGAGTGTTTCACTCGCGGTAGTTTTTACATGCAAATTCGGGCCCGCTACTGTGCGGGGAGCCTCTCCCCTCCCACTCTCCACCCATTGACCCCGTCCCTCCGCCCCTCCGGAGCCTTCCTCCGCCCTCCTTTCGCCGTTCCACGCCTCTATCGCACATTTGCGGGCCCGCACTTGTACGGGGCCCGTTAGTGAGCCGCGTACCTGTGCGGGGGTGACGCGCACGTGTGCGGGGCGTTTAAACGCGTTTATTCGCGTTTCAGTGCCGCGTTTCCGTGCGCTATTTTGCGGCGCGCACATTTGCGGCTTTTAGTAAACATCCCCCTATATATATATAAATAAATAAATATATATATATATAAATATATATATATATATATAGATAAATATATAGATATAGATATAAATAAATATATATATATAGATAAATATATATATATATATAAATAAATAAATATATATATATATAAATATATAAATAAATATATAAATATATGGGGCATGTTTACTAAACGGCGCACCTGTGCGGGGCGCACCTGAGCGCCCTAAAATGATGCATTTAAGTGCCCTTAAACGCCCCGTACACGTGCGGGTCACATTAACGGGCCCCGCACACGTGCGCCGAAAACGCGCACGTTTGCGGGGCGCTCATGTGCGATAGAGGCGTGGAAAGGCGAAATGAGGGCGGAGGAAGGCCCCCTAGGGGCGGAGAGACGGGGTCAATGGGTGGAATGTGGGAGGGGAGAGACTCCCCGCACAGGAGCGTGCCCGAATTTACAAGGAAAAAATACCGCGAGTGAAACACTCGCGGTAGAGCGCATTTAAAGGGAAGAGAAACCATTTCCGTCTGCAATGTACAGCAAAATCGGGGAAACCTAAAAGACGTGAGCAGTGTGATAAATGTGCACAGAACAAAATAGCAAACATGATATGAAAATGACCACAATAAATTCAAAGAAAATTATAATCCAGCTGAGCAACAGTGATATTAATGGGCAACCATACAAAACACTCCCAGGAAAGCTCCAAAAAAAAGAAATGAATTTTGGAAGGGTCTACGCTCCGTAGACCCATTCAAAAGCACTGCATTTTAATGGAGCTTTCCTGGGAGTGATTTCTAGGTTGCCCATTGATATCACTGTTGCGCAGCTTGGTTATGGTTTCCCTCCCCTTTTTTGGAGGGCATTTGTGAGGTTTATTTGCACCTTTGTCCCCATACAAGGTCAACGAGCCCACAGTAAAATTGTGAAGAGCAGGGTGTCTGACCCGTGCGGCCAGGTATCACATCTCCAGAGACTGCACTGTTTCTGTGGCCACAGTGTGGTGCAGCGGACACAGCCAGTACCTGTAGGACCAGAGAACCACAAGTTCAAAACCCAGCTGGGGCTCCTGCCAACCCAGTCCCCATCATGTTACCCACCACTAAACAGTGAAAATACAGACACTCTTTTATTGCAGAGAACATAAGCATGGTCCCAACACCAATATTTTACCCTACACCGCACACAAACCATAACAATGGGCATTGCCTACAGCCAAGTCCCCCAAAGTCAGTCCTGGTGTGCTACAACTCACTCAGGTCATATGTTTTTCCCAGATAGGAACATGTCTGCATGTTTGCGGAAGGGTACAGGTGGCGGAGGGGGCAGTGGCTGCAAACCACAGCAGACAGTGGCCTAGGCCTGTGCAGGCTGGCACCGTCCACCGCAACAGACAGGCTCTGTCGGATGTACAGTCATGTACTCCCCAGGGAACATAACATATCTGTGGCAACACGGTGGTGCAGTGCACACAGACAGTGTGTGTAGGAACAGATGGTCACAGGTTCAAAGCCCAGCTGGGGCTACTGCCAATCCAGTCCACATATTTTTCCTACAACTAAACCGTGATAGTAAGGACAAAACTGTATAGCTAGGAACATATGCATGATTAATACACCTATATTTTACCACAGCACTCACAGACACCATAAACAGGCGCATTATCTGGAGCAGAGTCTCCCAAATGCAGTCCTGGAGGGCCCCACACCATTCAGGTTCCATGCTGCCTCTAACAAAGATGCCTGTGCTGCATAGCTATGCACCACCCCCATGGTATGCAGATGTAGCTCATGCATATGTATGAGGGATAGCATGAAAACCAGAACAGTGTGTGGAACACCAAGACTGGATTTGGGGAACTCTGTGAAATGGGTTTTCCAGATAAGGACATGTCTGCATGTTGGCTGAGGGGTACAGGTGGTGGAGGGGGCATTGGCTGAAAGACACAGCAGACAGTACAGTAGGCGTGTGCAGTCTGGCACCGTCCACCACAACAGACATGCTCTGTTGGATGTACAGTCATGGACTCCCCTGGGAATGCAGCATATATGTTGCAAAACGTTGGTGCAGTGGATACAGACAGTGTGTGCAATAACAGAAGGTCACAGGTTCAAATCCTGTATGTGGCTCCTGGCCAACTAGGTCACATAATTGTACCCTTCTAAAACAAGCCAGGAAAGAGTGGCTATTTGCTGATGAGAACCTAAGATCGTATCCCATATGTGTAGTTTTCCTTCAACAGTAGCCACCACATAAGCATGTGCATCACCTACAGCAGAGTCAACCAAATGCAGTCCTGGAGTGTCAATTGTTAGTTAAGTTTTATGCAGTCTCCAATATAAGGCCATGTGAGCATGTTGACGGCAGAGCAATTGGTGGCAGCTTTCCACAGCACACCATGGCATACTCCTTTTTAAGTGGGTGGTGTGGAGTGCAACAGACAGGGTCAGTGTGACAAACACCCATGCATATCCCTGGGAATGCACTGTCTCTGTTGCAAGACGGTGGTGCAAAGCACACAGCCATTGCCCTCAGGAGGTGAAGGTCACAAGTTCAAATCCTGTGTGTCGTCCCTGGCCAAAAAGCCCCCACGAATGTGACATCGCACAATTTTAAGAAACAGAAAATAATCTGTAGTGCAGATAATGCAAAGATGGCCAATACATGTATTTTTTCTGAGAAAGTGTACATATATGAGAAACATGTGCATCACATAGAGCAGTTTCACTCAAATGCACTCCTGAAGTGCCTCAAATCATGCACATCTTATGATGTGTCAAATAAAGATGGTGTTGTGCAATGTAATGTGTTGGTCCATGGTATGCAGATATATCTCATGCATATTCCGTAGGCACACTTGGGAAAAATTAACAGTGTCTGACTCAACAGGACTGTATTTGGGTACCTCTGCCGGACAGTACTGGCCATCAGGAGAATAAATGAATAGACCCACAGGCTCCATGATCCAAAGCCTATTGGATATACATGATATTGGGCCTTGCGTACATCTCACACAAGTAGTAAGTGTGCACCTTAGCGCTGTCACCATAAACCTGGTAATTCAATACACATATAGCAACATGTTGAACAGATTAGTAGCAGATATCAATTTCTAGGTAAAGCACAATATGGTGATTGAGTGTTATGACACCAATATGTTTGATGTTTGTGGAGTGTGTCTCACGTCTGGTGTTCGACAATGTGTCCCACATTGGGGTGTGACAGCAACAGTATTGCATACCATAGCTATGCCTGCACTGTGTCCAGGACTGCTGAGTTGGCCTAGACTGCAAAAGCTATCTATAGTAGCACAGTGATGGCCTAGCTGTGGGATTGTGTGTCTGTACATCCAGTGTGTGATGTCTGCAAGACCTTACTCAGCCCACAATGTTTGTACTGTGTCCAGTATTAGCTTGCCAATGTGCATAATGAGGAGCTAGGTATTGTGGGTATACCCCCGACAGGCTGGCCTGGGCTGGATGCATGAGCGCAGAACATAGGGCAATGTAGCAGACATCGTAGTGTGTGGTCATCAGCAGCATGGACAAGGTAGCCCCTGCATGTCCTCCTGGAAGGTCACTCTCACCCTGACTAAGCAGTTACCATGGCGTGGCTAGGGCAGCCATAGTGCCAACAGCATCTCTTGTAAGTGATATGTATGGGTTTCCTTTTGGTGCCGAATCACTTGCTAAACTGCTTGGTGATTGTGCAGACATCCCAGTTTTGGGTGCGCACATTTCCTTCAGTAGTATGCACTATGGGCTAGCTAGCAGACCGAATGCATCTAGTATGTGTAAGGTTGCCACACCGTCAGGGGTGCATCGGCTGCAGTGTTCCACTATTTGCTGGAGGACAATGTCAGATAGTGGTGGTGTGCTGCTGATCATTTTTAGGCCTGCCATTTGTCTGCTGTCACCTTATGGATGTGCATAGAAATCCATGCACCACGTTTATGTTTGGTTTTATGTTTATCTTCTCTCAGCTGGACCCAGTTTATCATTTCCCACCAGCAGCGCCATTGCAGTATTGTGGATGTGTTGTTGGGTGATTATGCGTTACAGTGGTTAATGTATGGGTTGTTACTGAAGCCGTCTATCTGTCCAACCCACCATCCACCCCCTCCCCCCAATTACATAACATATGTGGGCATTGGCACCACACAGCATAAGACCAATGTGGGTGCTGCAAATTGCTGAAGGTGTAAACGTCACAGAGAAATAGCAGATGGCCACAAGTGTATTTGGCAGTGCATCTACAACAACTACCCATCACACAGTGTCACTGATGTGGACCTACACCATAGCCTATCCCACCTAAGCTAGGTGCTGTGGACATGGTGCTGTGTGTCCACTCTCAATCTCAGGGTGAGCACGTGACCCACACAATGTAACAGTCAATAGCAACTCTGTGTCATCAACCTACACGTTCAGTAATTATATACAGGTTGAGGTGGGTATCTGGCTGCATAAATCATCTTGCTGTTATTTGTAGACGGATGATTTACATGTGCAGTGCATCATGGGTATGTGTGGTTAACCCCATCCTGGTAAAGAAAGCCAACAGGTCATGTGTTGGCCTGTAGTCCACCTGCAGGCAGCCAGGGGTGTATTAGCAGCTATGGCAGTGGTTCTGACCCAGTCCTCCCTGAAAGCCTAGGCAAGATGGGTGTTTATGAACGCACAAATTAAGATGCAAGATATATATAAGTAATCGCGATCTTTTGTCAAGCTGAGTGGTGTGTGGCCCTCCAGGACTGCTTGTCAACACTCCTGGACAACACCTCTGTCATCAACCATTGTAAGTGGCCAAGGTGCTGATGTGTAAGACATCAAAAAGGTCAGATAGAATGTGTAGCATGCATCTTTGCCTGTCACCACCAACAACATAGTTTGTCAGTATACAACTGCATGGTGGTGGTGAGAAATTACAAAGTATGTGACACAGTCTATCTATGCCTTCCATGTCTATGTCATCTGTGCTTTGCACACTCACACGCCTAAATGACAGAGGTGTAAGGCAGGTGTCCTCAGAGCCAGACCTATCGAGCCACAAAACACTCAGGTTGCAGGATAGCTCTGATGCATAGCGATCTCATGTGTAGTCATTAGGCCTATCCAGATTACCAGACAGACCAAGGGGTTCAAGGAGGACTGCTCCACAACCGCAGAGCTATGGAGAGGTGGGTCACCTGTGATCTCACAGTGTCTTGAGGCAAAAGTCATGCATCTGATCCCACAGTTGAGTAATGTGACATGTGTATCTGAGGCTTGTGTCATATATTACGTCATTTGCTACTGCCAACAACACCCTCAGTGCTGTAGCCTGAACCTTCATCAAACGCACCCTATACGGTGGCAGAACTGGAACATGAGAAGGTGCTGTGGCGGAGACTGCAACTCATAATGCACTCTCTGGAGTGGCTCATAGAGGATCAGATGTGCCATCCAAGATTATTGCAATGTCACAGTGTGTTTGCTGTCAGAAGAAAAATCATAACCCAAGGACACACAAACCACTGCTGATATTAGAGAGTAATGTCCCAGCAAGTCATATTGATTAGGCAGACTGTGTAAAGGGAAATAGTAGGTCTGTACCATAAGGAGAATTGGCAAATAATGTGGCACACGTCAGCCAGAATGTCTGTATGTCAGAACACCTACTTAAAATCAACGTGCTTGTCTGTCTCATGGCAAACTCCATCAGCTCAGTATGTGTGTTACGCAACCTAATGTGTATGTAGACTGTCCAGATAGAAACGGCCCCCAGCCCCTCCCACCCCCCCTTATGCCATCCCGAACATCATTGCTGGCCGCACATTGAGATGAACTACTGAACATGATATATTGGGACTCATAGCTCCACATCACCAGGATGACTGTTAGACCACTCTGTTGTGCTGTGTGGTCTCCTGTGGATAGGGAGTGTTTGTGGTCTACCTTAAGCACACACAACCATATCACCATGGTGACTGATATGCCACTGTGATGGCCTCCATGACGCATGGGGATAGGGAGGCTGTATTAAACGGTGCAAGCACACACAAACATGTTTCACGGTTGACGTATAGCCCACTTTGATGGGTCTCAATGACACCTTGTTGTGTTTGCATTTGTAGTGTCACTCATTGCAATGTCAAAGCCATAGTACATCACGTCATACGAAAGCCTAAGAAACATTGTGGAAGTGTTGATTACTTCAAGTCCAAAATGTGTAGACACCATATGATCACAAACTATCTTATGTGTCTAAAATAGGTGTCACTCACCAGTGTATATGCAAATTGTGCTGCGAATGTGCATATGTCTATGTGCTGAAATGCGTATTTGCGGTGCGCATTTGTACATAATACGTCACGCAGCAGCGCCAGTTGCGTGGCGTACATGACTGTAAACCAGTTGAAAAATGGGCCAGCTGCGGTGCGCAGACACACGTATGACGTTGTTAAACTATGGTCGTTGCGCAGATGGACATCATAGGTTGCTATACGTTGCGTTTCGGGACGCAGATGGACGTATGACATCGCTAAACCGCGCCATTTGCGGGGCACAGTTGTACGTAAGACGTCACTAATCTGCGCCAGTTGCGGCGCGCATGCGCCAGTTGCGGCGCGCATGCGCGTGAATAACGCTGCGTGCAAGCACATGACAGTATCGGAAAATGGCGCCCAGACAAAGAAAGCCCTCCTTTACTCCACGCGAGCTGCGCTCCCTGGCCCGGCTGATTGCCAACAGGCAAGAGAAGCTGTTCCCCGGGCCCAGCAGGCAAAGGGACAGCTCCAAGGTCCGCAGGGCATGGGAGCGGCTACAGCGAAGATTTAATCGCCTCGCTGAATACCCAAGGGAGGTAAGTGTATGGGGGCAACTCATTGGAATCAGATATGTAGCCTGTGTCCATTGCAGATGTCCATGCTGCTAATATAAGGTTTTGTGAGTCAGGAATATCCAGCAGATGACCAGAAATCACATAATGTCTGTGTATCATATGTGACTGCTTTGTCCTGTACCCTGGTGTTGCTGGCAATGGTCACAGAGGTTCTGATGCTATGGAATCTGCTGCTGTGGCCCTGCAACAACATACATGAGGAATGTACGCCCATAAATCACCCTCAATCCATCAATACCACATCATATGGATATGGTGGGATGTGGATCTGGATCCAAACACCTTGTGTACAGCAATAGGCCATGTGACATGTAGCATTACTGGTATGTAAGTCCACCCTGTGATATGGGTTACTAAACAAACGTTGTTGAATAGGCCCCCCCCCAATCCCCAGGGGTCCTGAGAGCTCATCACAGTGGCCTATCCATCACCCTTGAGATATGGTTCTGTGTGTGCAGACAATTGAAGATATATCCATCCTATCCCCATAAGACTACTGAGACCATCACAGTGAGTCACCTGTCATCCTGGCTAGATGTTGTTGTGTGCTGAAACAGTTTGCATTAGCCACCCTATCCCCAGGAGAAGACAGAGCCCATCACAGTGGGTCACCTGTCACCCTGGCTAGATGTTGTTGTGTGCTGAAACAGTTTGCATTAGCCACCCTATCCCCAGGAGAAGACAGAGCCCATCACAGTGGGTCGCCTGTCATCCAGGGGATATGGTTGTGTGTGCTGAAACAGTTTGCATTAGCCACCCTATCCCCAGGAGAAGACAGAGCCCATCACAGTGGGTCACCTGTCACCCTGGCTAGATGTTGTTGAGTGCTGAAACAGTTTGCATTAGCCACCCTATCCCCAGGGGAAGACAGAGCCCATCAGTGGGTCATCTGTCACCCTGGCTAGATGTTGTTGAGTGCTGAAACACTTTGCATGAGCCACCCTATCCCCAGGAGAAGACAGAGCCCATCACAGTGGGTCGCCTGTCATCCAGGGGATATGGTTGTGTGTGCTGAAACAGTTTGCATGAGCCACCCTATCCCCAGGAGAAGACAGAGCCCATCACAGTGGGTTGCCTGTCATCCAGGGGATATGGTTGTGTGTGCTGAAACAGTTTGCATGAGCCACCCTATCCCCAGGAGAAGACAGAGCCCATCACAGTGGGTCACCTGTCACCCTGGCTAGATGTTGTTGTGTGCTGAAACAGTTTGCATTAGCCACCCTATCCCCAGGAGAAGACAGAGCCCATCACAGTGGGTCGCCTGTCATCCAGGGGATATGGTTGTGTGTGCTGAAACAGTTTGCATTAGCCACCCTATCCCCAGGAGAAGACAGAGCCCATCACAGTGGGTCACCTGTCACCCTGGCTAGATGTTGTTGTGTGCTGAAACACTTTGCATTAGCCACCCTATCCCCAGGAGAAGACAGAGCCCATCACAGTGGGTCACCTGTCACCCTGGCTAGATGTTGTTGTGTGCTGAAACACTTTGCATTAGCCACCCTATCCCCAGGAGAAGACAGAGCCCATCACAGTGGGTCACCTGTCACCCTGGCTAGATGTTGTTGTGTGCTGAAACAGTTTGCATTAGCCACCCTATCCCCAGGAGAAGACAGAGCCCATCACAGTGGGTCACCTGTCACCCTGGCTAGATGTTGTTGTGTGCTGAAACAGTTTGCATGAGCCACCCTATCCCCAGGAGAAGACAGAGCCCATCACAGTGGGTCGCCTGTCATCCAGGGGATATGGTTGTGTGTGCTGAAACAGTTTGCATTAGCCACCCTATCCCCAGGAGAAGACAGAGCCCATCACAGTGGATCACCTGTCACCCTGGCTAGATGTTGTTGTGTGCTGAAACACTTTGCATTAGCCACCCTATCCCCAGGAGAAGACAGAGCCCATCACAGTGGGTCACCTGTCACCCTGGCTATTGGTTGTTGTGTGCTGAAACACTTTGCATTAGCCACCCTATCCCCAGGAGAAGACAGAGCCCATCACAGTGGGTCACCTGTCACCCTGGCTAGATGTTGTTGTGTGCTGAAACACTTTGCATTAGCCACCCTATCCCCAGGAGGAGACAGAACCCATCACAGTGGGTCGCCTGTCATCCAGGGGATATGGTTGTGTGTGCTGAAACAGTTTGCATTAGCCACCCTATCCCCAGGAGAAGACAGAGCCCATCACAGTGGGTCACCTGTCACCCTGGCTAGATGTTGTTGTGTGCTGAAACACTTTGCATTAGCCACCCTATCCCCAGGAGAAGACAGAGCCCATCACAGTGGGTCGCCTGTCATCCAGGGGATATGGTTGTGTGTGCTGAAACAGTTTGCATTAGCCACCCTATCCCCAGGAGAAGACAGAGCCCATCACAGTGGGTCACCTGTCACCCTGGCTAGATGTTGTTGTGTGCTGAAACAGTTTGCATGAGCCACCCTATCCCCAGGAGAAGACAGAGCCCATCACAGTGGGTCACCTGTCACCCTGGCTAGATGTTGTTGAGTGCTGAAACACTTTGCATTAGCCTCCCCATCCCCACGAGGGCACCACTGTGTGTTACCAGTCATCCTGGTGATCTTGGTCTGTTTACTGTAAAGGTGGTAAACATTCTCCCTATCCCCTGCGGTGCAGAGATCGCATCATCGTGAACATTTACTCAAACGTCATATATCGTCTGTGCCCCGACAATTTCATACATCCACCCTATCAGCAGCAGACCAGACAGCCCCTCACAGTGTGTTCCCATTCATCCTGGTGACATCAGTGTGTGTCATTTAAAAGGTCAGAACGTAATCCATATCCAAAGGGGTGTGTACAGCTCATCACAGTGGTGTATCAGTCACCCGTAAGATATGGTCTGTGTGACCAGACAATTTCATACATCCACCCTAACACCAGGGGAACAGAGAGGCCATCACACTGTGTTCCCATTCATCATGGTGATATTGCTGTGTGGAATGTAACAGGTCAAACCAGTCTCCGTATCCCCAGGGGTGTGGAGAGTTCATCACAGTGGGCTATCAGTCACCCTTACTATATGATCTGTGTGCCTAGGCCATTTCATACATCGACCCCATCATTAGCAGACTACATAGGCAATCACAGTGTGTTCCCAGTCATCCTGGAGATATTGTTGTATGTAATGTAAAGTTGAAGAACATTCTCCCTATCATCAGGGGTGCTGAGAGGTCATCACAGTGCTCTATTGGTCACCCTGTGGATATGGTTGTGTGTGGCAACACAATATAGTACACCCACCCTATCCCCAGGAGAATACAGAGCCCATCACAGTGGGTTCCCTGTTCACATCGTGGTATTGGGTAGTGTAATGTAAAAGGTCCAAAACGTCTCGTTATCCACAGGTGTGCTGTGAGGTCATCACAGTGGCGTAACAATCACCCTGGAGATATGGTTGTGTGTGTTCTCACAGCTTCCTTTGTTCTCCCTATCCCCTGGAGTGCACGGAGCCCAGCACACTGGGTCAGCTATCACCCTGGAGATATGGTTGTGTGTGCTTTAACAGTGTGCTGTGTTCCCCCTATCCCGTGGGTCCAGGCAGCCCATCACACTGGGTCATCTGGCACCATGGAGATATGGTTGTGTGTGCTACAACAGTTTGCTTTACCCTCCCTATCCCCTGGAGTGCACGGAGCCCATCACACTGGGTCATCTATCACCCTGGAGATATGGTTGTGTGTGCTCTAACAGTTTGTTGTGTTCCCCTATCCCGTGGGTCCAGGCAGCCCATCACACTGGGCCATCTGGCAACATGGAGATATGGTTGTGTGTGCTACAACAGTTTGCTTTACCCTCCCTATCCCCTGGAGTGCACGGAGCCCATCACACTGGGTCATCTATCACCCTGGAGATATGGTTGTGTGTGCTCTAACAGTTTGTTGTGTTCCCCTATCCCGTGGGTCCAGGCAGCCCATCACACTGGGCCATCTGGCAACATGGAGATATGGTTGTGTGTGCTACAACAGTTTGCTTTACCCTCCCTATCCCCTGGAGTGCACGGAGCCCATCACACTGGGTCATCTATCACCCTGGAGATATGGTTGTGTGTGCTCTAACAGTTTGTTGTGTTCCCCTATCCCGTGGGTCCAGGCAGCCCATCACACTGGGTCATCTGGCACCATAGAGATATGGTTGTGTGTGACTAACAAGTTATATGCATTCCCAATATCCCCAGGATTCCAGTGACTATGGTAATGTGTCCTGTTAGTCACCCACTTGCTATGGTGTATGGAGCTGATGATGTGTGTTCGGATACACCACCCCCAGGGGGCCAAATACCGGCATGCAATGGTGGGTATGTTAGAAAGATATTGTGTTTGTTCAGGGCACAGAGGTTGTACGTACCCCATAGTTTTGGAGGTCAATATATCATCACACATGTCTCCGATGTCTGCAGATGATATGGTAGGGGACGATGTCTATGTGTGTAACAGCACCCCATCCCCATGAACCATGTCAGAAGCTAACAAACACCTGCAACAGATCTATGTCCCCACACCATCATGCAAATGTTGTTTCAGCATTTATACACATAATAGAAAGCCAAACCTATGACACACATGGACATCAGTGATGTTCGTCCAATGATCAACTCAGCAGGTGTGGTTAACCAACACATACATACATGACCACTGTTGTTCACAGATGTTATGGTGATATTGCCCATGTCTATGGTGTTGTAAACACACATGTGGTCTGCACAGCAGGGCTACAGCCTACAAAGATAGCAATCTTCCATTACTCATACAGGGTCAATCCCACCCCCCACCCACATTATGCACATGTGAGGACATATGTCTGTTGCCCATGGCGATCCCCAATGACATGTGATGAACTATGCTATACATGAGACACACACAACAGTGTGGCTGTAGCAGCAAAACATTGCCCACACGGCTGTGTGTCTTTATGGGTGACCCAGCAGAAGGTTGATATGTCACTAATGCACCCAACCTTTCAATTACCATCAACAGGTTGAGGATCTCCGGAAGAAGGGCAGGGAGCTGCGCCACCACCATGCCGGCTACCTGCAGCAAATCCAGGGTGAGAGCTCCCCAAAGGTTGCATCTGAGTCTTCTCAAAGTGTCACATCAGTAACAGATGTTGCAGTTGCCAGAAAAACCTGTGTGGCCACTGCATATGTAGACGTGCTGTATGTGAGACCTAACAGAGTTCCTATGCTTGTCGACCTCCACAGATGGTGATGTCCCAGAGGATCTGCCCACAACCTCCGCACCCCTCCTGAGACGTCCCCCCACACCACATGCAGACGAGGTGGTGGTCCTCATCACATCGGAGGAGGGGGAAGAGGAGGAGGAAGATGAGGAGGAGGAGGGAGGAGGAGGAGCATGAGGAGGAGGGGGTGGTGGAGGCGCAGACACATCCACCTGCATCAGATGTCCCCCACCAGGGGCCAGATGGCCATCTGGAACGGCTGATCGGGGGGGTGCCAGGGGGGAGACAGGGTGTTGGGGATGTGGAGGGGGAGGGGGACGTTGAGGAGGGCTCAGGGGGGGAGAGGGTGCCAGAGGGGGTGTGGGAGAGTGATGTCGAAGACAGGGCATCACAGGGCACTGTGGGCTCCCCTCAGCCACAAAGGTTGCCTCAACCATGCAGGGCCCCACCCAGGGTCTACGCAGATGCCACCACACAAACACCTGGCACAATGTGTGTGTGTGGTGGCAGATGCGTGGAAAACCTGTCTGGGGCCATGCATGCGATGGAGCAACGGCTCCACCAGCTGAGCCACTCACAGCAGTGGCTGGCGGGAGTTATTGAGAGGGTGGTAGCCGAGGTGGTCCGGCTACCATGTCGCCAACCACCCTCTCAATGGCGTCACTGGCGTCAGTAATGGTGCTAGTGATGTCCACATATGTGCCCTGTGTTGCCCTGTCTTCCATCACTGGGCATGTGGAGGGAGGGTGGGGGGCATGTCGGGTTGCGGGATTGTGGATGGGACATTGTTCAGGGCGTGTGGGAGAAAGGGGTGGGGAGGGTGAGTTTAGGGGGGCGGGTCATGGTATTATCCCCCTTCCTACAAATGTACATAGTCACCCCTGTTTGGATTTGTTGTTATTAAACATATGTTCAAAACACCATGTAATGCTTGTGTGCCTCATGCAGCCTAGGACTATGGATGTCAGCATGTGAATTTTGTGGAGACATATATGTCTTCGAGGGGTAAACATGCTAGCGATAACTCCACTGTCTCCACAGTACATTTGGGGGTGACCATGTGTGTAGGTGTCTGATAAGAGGTTCCTGTGTCAGATGTTACACTGTAGCACCTGTCCCAGAGTCACACAACTCACACGTTAGCGAATACATGAACCACATATGTCAACATATGTCAACAAATGAATGATATTTGTTGTGAAGCTCTGCCACTGTCACATGCAGCAACATGGTGGGGTGTAGGGAATGTGGTCATTAAACTAGGCACGGCAAGGGTTACACATCTGCCACAAAATAGTCGTGTATGAGGGGTTGGACACCTTGATGCATAGGGCAACGACACAGGCAATGTCGAACATAGTTCCCCTGTTTGGACATGGATGTGTGTGCACACTGTGCCAGTACAGCTCACAGACTGTGCTGACACGATATGCACAGGACACCTTGCATATGTACTGTCACACCTCATCCGCCCCAGCCTTGACTGCTGGTATGTTTTGGCTCATGAGGGTGGTAGTTGTGCCGTGCTTGTATCAATACAAAGCACACATAAGACCTACTTTTCTGTTAGGGTTTTATTCCCCGTCCCTTTGAGGTTTTCTACGTTTACAACAGAAAGTAATAGCCTAACTTGGCTTATAACACAAAGGAACTGGATAACACAAATAGCTTTCTTCAGCATATAACGTCAAACAAAACAAAAGAACAAACAGCCTACTTTGTCTGTTTGGCTAGGGAGAGAGAGAGAGAGAGTTTGTAGCCTTTGCTACCTGCACATAGAATTAAGGTTACACAAACCTTTACCTTAATGGTACCCAGGTTCTTTTATAGTAAGAGAACATTCCATTAATTCAGTATCGTCTAATGTACCAGAACCGTCATATTCCATCAACTGTGGTCCGGAGGAATCTGCATTGCCCACGTCTAATGTGGAATAACTGTATGGCAGATTTGCCTCATTAGTTAGGAAGTTCCTCTTCCTCTGAATAGCACTGCTTCCCTGGGGAAGGTCACCAAACTCTGTATGCTGTTTTCCAGAACCCTGCCCCCGCTGGTGCTTCAGTGGATAGCTTAGGTCTCTGCTTAGCTTGCTAGCTGAGTAATTGGGATACGCTCCCTGCTGGGTCTGCCTCAGCTCTCCCGATTCAGCTGTACCCGATTGCAAACTGTGTAACGGCGTTTCTCTTGGAGCTAAGAGTTCACTGTAATAAGGGATGTCTTCTGCTTCTCTCGGTAGGTGAAACCCCCTTCTTTTAATACATTTATAAACAGGAGAACACGTGCTATCAGCCTCTGAATGTCTAGGCTTTGTAAGGGTAGTTTTCTGCCTCCAAGACTGTTCTCTCTTAGAAGGCAGATATCCCTTATATCCCTTCTTTTCCCCTGAATCTGCTGTTGTAGGTTTCTTATATTTCACTTGCCTTCTCTCAGAGCCACACAGGTCTCTGGCCTCTTTCCATAATTCCTCTCTCCAGGATTGCCTACTCGGCTCCTCTCTCCAGGATTGCCTGTGAGAACGCCTCTCTCTCCAAGGGTGTTGCTCTCTCCAAGCTTGCCTCTCTCTCCAAGCTTGCTTCCCACTCGAAGGTAGCCTCTCTCTCCAAGATTGCCTGTCACTCCAAGATAGCCTCTCACTCCAAGGTAATCTCTCACTCCAAGGTAGTCTCTCTCTCTCCAAGGTTGGCTCTCACTACAAGCTTGCCTCTCCCTACCAGGCAGCCTCCCACTGAATGTTTGGTAGTCCGTTTTATCCATGTATATTCTGACTCCACCTTTCTTCAGCTGCGCTTCATTAGGTGAAGCAGAGTCCCGTGCCTTACTCCCGGGGTGTGTCTCTCCAGGCTCTGGGCACGTGTGCTTTCGTTGTCCCTGGCAACTGTCACGCATTCCTTCATTCATCCTGTCACGTTTTCCTTGATCATTCATACTGCTCAGCATTCTTTCAGGCTGCCTTAGGTCCACCCTGTGACAGTACGCATCATAAACATAGTAGCCGCCTGTGGCTAGGTAGCTGCAGCACGGGACCGGTTTGCAACTAATGTAGTCCGGGCCTCCAACCCCGCCATGTCATAGATACACACGGGAACACATGGTCAGTCACTGGACACACACAGTGTATGTAGTTAATGCCAGCTGTTTATTGTCACAGCATTTACGTCATATTAATGTACCTTTACAAACATCTCAATGATAATTGTGTGATTTTCATCCCAGCCGTGTATGTGACACACCATGAACATAGGAGTGTCATCTCTGAGCCTTTCAAAACAAAAACATAAAACATCCCCAAAACAAGGTGAAACATAGACATAAATGCTGCAAATGATCATTGCACCAGAGACAGGCTTTGACAAACATATTACAAACGGATGACAACATCATAGTTTAAGATCTACGTGGTCGGCCACGCCTGCCACGTTGGCCCCTCCTCCCTCGTGGGTCAATGGCCACCTCATGAACCGGTGGTGGTGGTGGTGGGGGTGCAGGTGCAGCTCGCCGTAGCACATCAAGTATGCCCTCAAGGGCTTCACATATCCGTGTGAGTGGCATGGCTCGTATCTCCGCACGTGACTGACGCAGCTCCTCACACACCTCCCTTGTGTTCTGCTGCACTGCCATGTGTATCCTGTCCAGAACGCGTATGATGCCTGTGCATGGGATACAGGGTGGTCAATGACATACCTCTCCACTAATACACCGTAGTACACAAACATGTCATGCACATCCAACACTATTGAATATGTGATAGGGCAGAGTCCAATTTCAACATGGATAGAGTTAACATACATATTTAACACAGTGTTAGAGGTATTGAAAGCCTAACTGACAATTTACAGGACCTGGATGTGTGAGGCCAAAACCACAATCTACAGGATCTGCATACACACCGAAATACTACAGACGTCACAACAGGATTGTGCAATGATAACTATCACCTTTCCATTGTGTAGGGGAGGTGCAGCATGCAGCACACACAAATAACTGTGATGAGCAGCATTAGGGAGGGACAGGGGACGGTATGGAACACGCCAGCAACAGGGAGACCACAGCTGGAGGGTTTATCACAATTGCTCATGGCTACAGGGGATAGTTTTGCAAATGTGTGGGATGCAATGTGAGGACAGGGATGTGACAGCTGACGTTCACACGTGCAGTGCTGCTGCACATATGTGAGACCTGCGGGTTTTTAAAACACCTTATGTAACACCGAGGGCGGTTTGTGGAGATGATACATTAGGCAATGTGATACACATGGAGGGTGTGGACAAAGCTGCCAGAGTCCCAGAGGGCCACACCATAGGTGGACCATAGCAAGGGAACATTGACGGTGCATGATGGGACATACACAGCTAGTGGTACGAACTGTTGCAGGACAGGGAAAGCCTGAGTTGACACGGTCTGCTTAGGATGTCAGTAGGCATGATAGGTGGTGGCTGTTGTTTGTCAACTCTTTTACATCTCAACATAGGCATTTTTCTGACATATGTGTTGATGTGTGAGAGTTCCAAACAGTGTTAAGCCATACATTGCTCACCTATCTATTTGCACAGGGAGCGCCATTTCAGGTGTCACCATGCATCGGACACATTTGTCCCCAAATCCCGCAGGTGATTTGCCTACCCACCTCACCCCGCTGAGGTGGCCCCAATGACAGAATGGTTTTCCCTGCACCTCTCCCAATGTTCTGTTATTACCTCAACAATGACTGAGATGACTTGTAGATGGAGACTGTCTCCCTTCCGTTTCTGTTTAGGACACATAAGCGTATTTAATGATTTGCCTAGGCTCTGTTAGACACACGGGTGCGATGGATAGGATATCTATGCAAACCTTGTCCTAGAATAGACACAATGCAAACTATGTTTGTGTCTGTAAACCTTATTGCCCTCCAGAGGGACCTAGCAGAGTGAGGGCGTGTTCCCCCCCCCCATCTGCTACTGGTGCAACAACATGGCAATTACACAGTGAAAATTGTCAATTCATCACACAGCCAATGGGACTGTGTAGGTGAGGGCGTGACATGCGTAGGGGTTTGGCATGCGTTGGTTCCCAACACAATATGTGTTCCTAGTGAGGGTGTACAGCGTAAGATGGCATTTGTGTTGTGCTAGGACCCGTAATGGTCTATGGGGAGTCTGGAGCACGCATGAGTTGTGGAATGCAGGCCCATGTCTGCTGTACGGATATTGGAGTCTCAGAGATAGGCCTGCACATGAGATGTTTGGGGATGTCGTGTCTTACATTGTCTGGTGTGTCTTCTGGGGTTCCAATACCGATGCCTGTGTTGTGTGCACTATTTGTAGCATCATGGATGTTGTTATGCTTACATCACCGTGTGTGATGTTGATGTTGGTTTGACATGTGATGGGGTGTTGTTGTATGACAGGACTATGTATGGTGTGATGGGGACATTTGCTGAACTATTGGCTGATGAGGTGTTTCCAAACTGTTAATGGATGACTGAGGTTCCCCAGGAAATTGCCTGTTGCAAGGACTGCAATGCATTGGATGCTGGTTGAGTCAGGAACTGCAAGGCAGTTGATGCTGGCGAATGAACAGAATGTGATGGTGCCCTGACACTTTGCGCCAGAGACTTATATATGTTTTGGGGGGGGGGGTGATACATCTACCATACACCTGTTCCTGTGAGGTTATGAGTGGTTTGAGTAGGCCATGATAAGCACGTGAGCAACTGTGAGGGACGTGCGGGACAAACAACTGTGAGATGCTGGGTATGTTCAGGCAGCAGGTAAATGTTCTGATGGACACAACAATATTTTGGAGCCGGTCTGCCAACTAGACATGTGACGATTGTCACAGGGTGGACCTAAGGCAGCATGAACGAATGCTGAGCAGTATGAATGATCAAGGAAAAAGTGACAGGATGAATGAAGGAATGCTTGACAGTTGCCAGGGACAACGAAAGCACACGTGCCCAGAGCCTGGAGAGACACACCCCGGGAGTAAGGCACGGGACTCTGCGTCACCTAATGAAGCGCAGCTGAAGAAAGGTGGAGTCAGAAAATACATGGATAAAACAGACTACCAAACATTCAGTGGGAGGCTGCCTGGTAGGGAGAGGCAAGCTTGTAGTGAGAGGCAAGCTTGGAGAGAGAGACTACCTTGGAGTGAGAGTTTACCTTGGAGTGAGAGGCTATCTTGGAGTGACAGGCAATCTTGGAGAGAGAGGCTACCTTCGAGTGGGAAGCAAGCTTGGAGAGAGAGGCAAGCTTGGAGAGAGAAACAGCCTTGGAGAGAGAGGCGTTCTCACAGGCAATCCTGGAGAGAGGAGCCTAGTAGGCAATCCTGGAGAGAAGGATTGTGGAAAGAGGCCAGAGACCTGTGTGGCTCTGAGAGAAGGCAAGTGAAATATAAGACACCTACATCAGCAGATTCAGGGGAAAAGAAGGGATATAAGGGATATCTGCCGTCTAAAAGAGAAGAGTCTTGGTGGCAGAAGACTACCCTTATAAAGCCTAGACATTCAGAGGCTGATAGCACGTTTTCTCCTGTTTATAAAGGTGTTAAAAGAAGGGAGTTTCACCTACCGAGAGAAGCAGAGGAAATCCCTTATTACAGTGAACTCTTAGCTCCAAGAGAAACGCCGTTACACAGTTTGCAATCGGGTACAGCTGAATCGGGAGAGCTGAGGCAGACCCAGCAGGGAGCGTATCCCAATTACTCAGCTAGAAAGCTAAGCAGTGACCTACGCTATCCAGTGAAGCACCAGCGGGGGCAGGGTTCTAGAAAACAGCATGCAGAGTTTGGTGACCTTCCCCAGGGAAGCAGCGCTATTCAGAGGAAGAGGAACTTCCTAACTAATGAGGCAAATCTGCCATACTTTTATTCCACATTAGAGGTGGGCAATGCAGATTCCTCCGGACCAGAGTTGATGGAATATGAAGATTCTGGTACATTAGAAGATACAGAAGTAATGGAATGTTCTCTTACTATAAAAGAACCTGAGTACTCCGTAAGGTAAAGGTTTGTGTAACCTTAATTCTATGTGCAGGTAGCAAAGGCTACAAACTCCCTCTCTCTCTCCCTAGCCAAACAGACAAAGTAGGCTGTTTGTTCCTTTCTTTTGTTTGACGTTATATGCTGAAGAAAGCTATTTGTGTTATCCAGTTACCTTATGTTATAAGCCAAGTTAGGCTATTACTTTCTGTTGTAAAAGACGAAAACCTCAAAGGGACGGGGAATAAAACCCTAACAGAGGAAACAGTGTTATGTGTGCTTTGTATAGATACAAGCACGGCACAACTACCACCCTCATGAGCCAAACCATACCAGCAGTCACGGCTGGGGCGGGTGAGGTGTGACACGATGCTGAGTGAGCACACCTCATGCACAGTCCTGCTGGATGTGACTGGGGCATTTGCAACTTGGAAATGGCAGCTAAATATGTCAGACTACACGTGTTTATTATATTTTAATAGACATATGGAGGTTTAACATAACTACAGACATTATGTTGTTCAGTGTGTTTTTTGCAAGCGACAAAGTATGTGTCGCTGTAGTGATTGATAATAGATGTCATTATTGCGACCTCAGATCTCATTCACATGTTACCCTCTACACTGTTGGCTCTCATTCCATGGTTGCCTTGTTTGTCTCGGGTTTTAATGTTTCTCCTAATGTAAGTGTGGTTTGGTAGCTGGTGTATGATGTTGTATGGTTGTCTTTTGAAAGGCAAATGAGGGCATTTGAGTCTCTCACTCAGAACTGACATTGGCAATTGCTACCATTCCCCAGTACGTTCTGTAATGTCCTCTGTGATATTGTCAGTGTTGTGGTTTGCAAGGTTGTGTATGGTGATATCTGTATGCAGGTATTGGGGTCAGGATACAGTGTGTATGATATTGCCTCTACATGTGCAGGCGTTGTAGAGGTTCCACCTGTGTATTGTCATGTGCAATACATTAGTCCTCCTTTGTAACCATGTGCTCATTAATATGCATGTGTCATACTCATCATTGTATGGTTACATACAACACCCATGTCACGTTAGCCACCTATGATAATGTGGACCATCACAGACTAATGACACATAGACCCTCAATCAGACTGGGATGTATTTGTTCACAGCGGATGCGATTTGGGGATGGTTTGGTGGGGTTGCTGACAGGGAACATGTTTATGGGCTTGACTGTGTGCAATTCAGTATATGTTATTTTTGAACCTCCCTGGGAAATAGCACTATGTGTTCACCCAAAACAAACAGATATAATAGGTGTATGCTTAATACACCTCTGGGACACCTTGTATATGGGTGACCTTACGCATTTGATGAGATCGCTGCATATGCTATTTGCCCCTTACCTGGGAAGCCAGATTGTGGGTAATGTTGGCTTTGTGTGGTACCATCACTGAGGAAGGTTACATTGACCTATATATGGTCTTTGTTTTGGGTGACTATGGGCTATTTGTCATACTGTTGTTTACAAGACATGTGAGTGTCTGCAAAGAGGCATACTGGTGTCAGGCCAATGTCTGCATCTCGTAATTAACTGATGACCTGCTGCAACGTACACACCATTGCTCCTAGGTCTGCATCTGTGTGTCTCACCTGACCGTAGGCTTGTGTGATTTTACAACATGCTAACCTCATTTACTATAGGCCAGAACATTTCTTCCACACATGTCCCATATAAATGACCCATACATGTAACACTGTGTACAGTAACGTAGCAACATCCAGCACACAAACAACAACTACAGATTAGTGCTGCTTGTGTTGTGGTTGTGACAGTCATTTTTTACCCACCGTCAGCATCGCGATGTGTTGATGCACCATAGGCCCTCATCTCTGCCCTCATCATCTCTGGGACAGATGTAGCTGTGTCTACGGACACGCTGGGTTGTTGCGTCTGCACGATTGCTGCAGCCCCCAGTGGTGATATGGTGTGTATGGGTTGATCCAGGGACTCCGCACCTGCACTTATGCTGCCCCGTGAGACTGCAGGTTCTGCCTCGAACAGACTCATTGGGATTGGGATTGGGATGTCCAGCTGCTCCTCCTCCCCCAAAACATCCTCCCCCTCCTGCTCCTCCACCTCCTCCTCCTCAGCCACCATTTCACTGTAGTCACCTGTATTGTGAACAATCAGAGAGAGAACAGCTATGTTTAAGCAAAACACATATGTGTACATGTGTGCTACAGACACCACAGACATGATGTGTTGGGTTGGCGCAATTGTGCTGCATACAGTACCCAATACACCATCCCATACGCGTGTTTCCACACCATGTAGTTGTTCCTGCGGCACATGTGTATGCTTTGGCTTAGCAATGATTGCATGTTTGCCATGTTTCTGGTCATGTTTCCATTCCACATGTTTCACCATCCCCTCCATTTCGGCATCTATGCCAGATATGCAGACACATGCCTGTGGATGCCCACACCCTCACATCTGATTTTGCCATACACTGTATGTCTGCCCTGGATAGTGAATATGGCACATATGTGTTCAGACATGTTATGTGCTCATTGCTACATGTGATTGACAGGGACCCATTGTGCAGCGGACGACAGGTGGCTTGCTCCTCTGCCCCACTGAGATGCACATGTTGCACTGTGTTGATACAATGACACACAAACATGACATGATCAATGGCCCCCACACTCATACAGGGGATGGCAATCACAGGTGCGGTGTTGGTGTGGTCACCGGTGTGTGTAGGTTTCATAGTTACAGATGTGTAGGGGATGGTTTGTGAAACAAAGTGTTTATGTTGACCAGGGACCTGTCAAACAAACAGGTTGGAGAAGGCTTTTTCACAAACATGTGCCACCAGGATAGCAAAATGAGGTTGGATTTGTCACACATCTGTAAGTGTCTGTGCAGATGACAGATCTCTGAGGAATGCTAATAGTTCACCTGAACCTGTAGGTGACACTTAGTGTACATACCTGCTCGAGGATGTGCCGTATCCAGGGCCTCAGGAAGTCCACGCAGGTACATGTGTCCCAAACGTGTTGCCAGCTCTTGTTCAAGGGGCGACAATGTTGGTATAAAGGGGCCCCCCCCACCTGTGCCCATAGCATGCTGTCTCTCTGCAAGCATGTGCTGACGTACCCCTCGTTTGATATCAGAGTACCTTTTTTTTAGACCTTCCACATCACGTGGGGGACACCCTGCCTCAGACAGTGCCTCGCGTACATCCTCCCACACTGCCATCCTGGTGGCCACTGGTGTGCGGCTGCTCAACCGCCCAAATAAGACATCATAGTTTTCTATCACATGTGACAGTAAAATATGGTTCTCCCTGTCACTGAACCTTACAGCTCTCTTCCTCTGTGTAACAGCCACAGGTATCCTTTTCCTTTTGGCCGTTTGCCTGTACTCTACCTGCTGTGGCCCAACAGATGGACCTGGCTGTTCCTGGCTAGGCTGTGAGGTGTGTGCCCTGGGTGTCTCACCAACAACTTGCTGCCCCACATCCTCCACCCCCTCACCCTGATCCTCTCTGGTGCTGTCCCTCTCCATCTCCCTCTTCAGCACAGGATCCTCGCAAATAAAACAACGCACCTGAACAGAACAGAACACAGACGGAAACAGAGGGGACAAGGGCAGTACAATACAGCACAGAGTCCAGAACACAATAGCACAGGTAACCTTAAAGGCCAAAAGGAAATATTACAACACCCAACAGTAATGGTAACAATTATTCTCTCTGTCTTGTGTGGCCTACTCCTATGGCAAACCGTCCCCTTCTATTTCGCTGTACCTCTCTATCTCCCTCCTTTGCCTGAAGCACGTTCAGCACAGCTTCTTGCCCTATTAGTCCCTGTGACTGTCTATCTGAACCCTCCCTGTGCAGCACTGCCAACTCAGGCTCTCTAGCTCTCTCTGTAACTCTCTGTCTGTTTGTGGAACTCCTCTAACAACCCTCAACGTGTGCCACGTGCGCAGCCATATTTATAGGGTTTTTCCACGCTTTTCTCTTTGCACATGCGCAATTGTGCAGGTATGGTGCTCGTGCGCCGTCCTCGTGCACGCTTACGCATGGGCGCCGTCCTCGTGCACGCTTACGCGGACATACGCACATGCGCCCTGCGACACCTATTGACGTGTGACGCATGGGCGTCTGTGTGCGTTTTACGCATGCATGTGGCGATGCGCATGTGCGTGACACCACGCACAGGCAGACACCCATGCGTAGGTTGCGCATGTGCGCCACGCAAGAGAGACGTATGCGAGCATATGCACATGCGCGTTAGACGGTAGGGCAAAAACACCAACCCTATAAATGACCGTGCCATGCCTCTCCACGTTGTGGGTTGTAGGCGAGGAAGAGTAGGAGTGTGTTTTGATACAGAAAGGAGGTGAATCCAAACAGGTGTATTTGTCAATTCTGTTCTTGTTGTTTGTAGTAGTTATTGTATTTTCCTGTCTGTGTATAGTGTTGTGTGCTTTTTGGTTTGTAGACTGCTTAGTTTGATTTGTCTGTGTGTCTGAGTGTGTTTGTGTAGTTGGGCGGGAGGAGTTAATGGCACATATCTTTCTTCAGTCATGTGTCCTGTGTAGTGGGCAGATGCTGCGGTTGCCGGACAGGGGAGATGGTGTCCATGCAGCTGTGGCACAGGGCATGGGTGTAGTCCCGCAGCAACTCAGTCCTGCAGCTGTGGGGGCTGTCCAAGCTGGTGCTGTTCGTGCACGGCGCAGACGGCGTGCCGAGGTGCAGGCTCGGCAGGAACGCCTCTACAGGCCCAGGGCCCAGCTCCAGGACATGCGAGAGGACCAGGTCATCTCCCTTTACCGACTGAGCACAAGGGCTATTAGGGAGCTGTATGAGGATCTCAAACCTGACCTCCAGCCCCTGACAGATCGGTCCCATGCCATACCAGGTTTAGTCAAGCTCCTTGCTGCTTTACATTTCTTTGCCTCTGGCTGTTTCCAGTCATCTGTGGCCGCAGTAGGTGGTATGAGCCGCCCCACCTTCTCACGCTGTCTCCACCAGGTACTGCGTGCCATGGTCAGCCGGGTGGGGAATTACATAGCCATGCCCCACACTAGGCAACAATGGAGGACCCTGAACCAGGCCTTTGAGGCATTAGCCGGGATACCACACGTGATGGGAGCTATTGATTGCACACATGTTGCCCTGGTCCCGCCTAGAGACAGGGAGGTAGCGTTCCGCAACCGCAAACACTACCATTCCCTGAATGTTCAGGTTGTATGTGATGCAAATCTGCATATTCTGAATGTGGTCCCTAGGTTTCCAGGGTCCACCCATGACTCCTATATCCTGCATCACTCGGCAGTATTCACACAATTTGAGGATCACCGTTACGGGGACTGTGTATTGCTTGGTGAGTATGTCAGGATCACCTATCGGTTTATGACTTTCTACATGTGTGTATTTGTAGTACCATATGATGCAACATGTTTATATCAGAACATGCAGCTAATATTTGAGATATGTTATATAGAGGACTGCTGTACGTTTCAACTATTACAGCCGTCTCTAGGTCCATGTACACTACAAACATGAACCATTGAACATGATCATCCTAATAGTATATGATCATAACATGCACATGGTGTACATGTGAAGACACCCCTGTGCTTATGGCCCTGGTGTTGCTGATGTCCCCAAAATGTGTTTTGGAGGCACCAGCAAACATGTCTTGGGGGGGTGTTGGTGGCCCCTCACATACACCTGTGATACTGTTTAATACTTGCCTCCTAATTGTATGCCATTTAACATTGATGTTGTTGATAATCCATACATGTAACCCGTGTCATGTGTGTCTTAGTGTAACCCACACACTCTGTAATGCAGTTGTCACCCTGCAAGCCAAGGATAACATGAGGGGGTGTAGAGCAATATCTTGTGGGTGATTTTTATATGTTCTACAGGCACAACATGTGTGCATATCTCTGTCCACACTTCTTGGCTATGTCACAGCTGGGTGGAAACACAACATAGGTGTTAACGTACCTTTGTGCACTGTAGATGCGCACAAGTTAGTATCATCTTGTCTGGACATCCTCATATATGTTAACATTATTGTTTTTTGACGGCTAAAGCAAGGGCAATACGTGGGTGCATACAAACAGGTTACACAACCAGCTACACAGGAGGCTACTTTGCGTATGTATATGTTTTTGGCCCTCACTCATGAGGGGTACAGTATGCATGTTTGACATCCACAACTTCCTAACAATTTAGACAAAATGGTTAAACAGCAAAGGATGGCTATTACAGTGCTTTGCCACCAACACTGCATGTGGGAATGTACTGACACATATGGATATTTGTACCCTACACAACATGATGTGTATAGGTGATATTGCGTACATTGTGCCATAGCTCCCTGGCATACATGTTGGGGGGTGGGGGTGTCGGTCACGTAGATGTCAACATGTTTTACAAGGGTTACAGTTCAGACATACACTTGGATTATGTGATTTGTGGATTGCTGTTGGAGTCTCACAGTGGCGGTGAGGCCGCTCTGGACAATAACTGCATGACAATATGCATGTTACACACACCCACACACACCCACACACACCCACAATCTGTGAAGGGATAGATGGACATGTTGTTTTATTTGTGATGGGTGTACGTGCTCGAGAGGCCATGTGCTCATTTTAAGTCATTTTCTGTCACCTTTTGGTTTTTCCTTTCCAAATATACTAGTTGTGGTGTTGTATCGTTCAGTCAGAATGTGTTGTGCATTGTTTTGTCACATGTATTCAGGTGGAAGTAATGTTTGAAATGAGCTCCTGCATTCACATGCAACATTTCTTTCTGCAGGTGATGCAGGATATGGGTGTCGCCCCTGGCTGCTGACTCCTGTGCGTCAGCCACGGACACGTGCAGAGCGGAGGTACAATGAGGCCCATGCCTCCAGTCGCTCAGTCATTGAGCGCACCTTTGGCGTGTTAAAGAGCCGCTTCAGGTGTCTGGATAGGACAGGTGGGGCCTTACAATATAAAGCACACACTGTTGCCGAGATAATCATAGCCTGTTGCATCCTGCACAACATTGCTCTCAGGCACGATATCCCTGCAGAGATTAATGAGGATCTGGAGGAGGATCCAATGTGCTCCCCTGAGCGTGCCAGTGCTGACACACGGGAGGGCACAGCAGTCAGAAGGAGGGTGATTGCAGACATCTTCTCATGTACGTATTGGTTATCTTCCCACAATAATGTTTTCTACTATGTGCGTAATGGTTAGTGAGTTTGATGTTTTTCTAAAGCTAGAATGTTGATGTCACACTCCATGTGCATTAGAAGCTCAATGCCAACATCACATGTAGGCATGAGTGTGACACAATGAATGTGGGCAGGGCTCAGCAGCATTTGTTGGCAGCTGATGTGTGTGGTTGTTGTTCTTTTTTTGGGAAAGATTAACAGTCACATTCCCATCTAGTGTCTGCTTCTGGGAGATGCAGCTGTTGTGCACATGCAGGTTTTTGGTAAGATGCTATGGTATGAGCACAGTATCTGCCATATGGTGTGCTTTACACGTTGTGGGTTTGTCTGTGTTTGTGAACATTTGTCCTTTGGGGAGTGTAAATATAACAACAAATAGTGTGGGTTTGGTGGTTGTTCAGCTCCTCTGACATGCCTATGTTTGTGTTCTCCTCATGTGTGTGGCACAAAGTCATACATAGCAGAGTACACATGCTTAGTGCAACTATGTCTGGATGGTAATAACTATGTCTGCGGACTGTAAATGTAAACCCTACAGTGTGTACACATGTACTGGTAAACAAGTAGATATGACCTGGATCTGTTTAGGGATGATGACCTGCCATTGCCCATCACGGGGGTGGGTTTGGAAAATGTTTCCAGTGAAGAGTATACCGTCACTGCAGTGATGCATGTCTACACACATGGTGAGATGACACAGGCCAAAACAGCAAGGAGTGGGTAGTGGTAGCCAATCTGGGCCATATATGTGGGAGTGGCTTGTGTTATTACAGGTTTTTAATTGCGTACAGAAAATATCTCGCTGATGCTATCACAGCATCTGACATCATGCATGTGCTACAGGCTGTGTATGTGTGTAGGTCAGGGGAAATGAGTCTATATGAGTAGATACATTGCAAACACGAGCAAGTGTCGGTTATGCTGGCATAAAAACAAAGAGCTAGGGGACAGGTATTTCTCTGGCCTACACATCTGGGATATGCATGCTTTGACATTGTCATTGACACACAGTGGGATGGCATACAGCCATCATGGTTTACTGACAGACAGACATGTGTGTGTGTTGTTGCCTACATGATGGCAATTTGGAAAACTATTTGGGCATGTCATCTGAACATAGGTGTCATTATTACTGCATGTATGAGATGTACGCAGCAGGATATGTATTTGAGCAGTGGATACAGGAGGTCCACCTGCATATTTCCTATGTGTTGTAGCAATTGTCAGTGGGTTAACATACACAATCTGGTCACCATAACACAGGGACAGGGGTCAATGTTGGCAATATGGTGGGTCACTGGTATTATTACGAGCTTGGCATGAGGTCGACCCATGCTGGTGGCACACACATCTATTTCTGTGTGTGTAAACGGACAGAGAGTTAACACACGAAAGTGAGTGAGATTACGGACAACATAGAGATAGCCTACAACACCTCCATGATGCCTATTACATGTGAGACATCTGTACATTGTGATAGACAGCAGTCACTCAGTGTGTGATGTTGTGGGGTCTGACAGCTGGGGGCATGAAGGTGCAGTGTCTGATACACAGCTTGACCATGACATATGTTGGCTTCTCTTGTGTCTCCAAATGCACAGGACATACTTTGTACGGATACTGATTTTGAGATGCATTGCCATGTGACTCTACCTCCTGGAAGATGCAGTGATTTTGGGTAGGTCAATCTACATAGACATTGTGTGTGGCTGTGGTCATGTGAATAATATGTCTTCTGAGATTTCTCATATTGGGCAGATGCTTGTATTTCATATTTTCAAACCTGTGCCTCACTAACCCATCTCTCTCTGTGTTCAATCATATCCCCATGTGCTTGTGTTCAGCATGTCCTCTGGCACTGTCTCCATGCGACATGTACAACATACATGCATGTGTGTGTAGGTTGTGGTTTGGTGTAGTTTACTGCCACTTTCAACGTCCCCAAAACATGTACTATCAGACAACAAAACGCTCTCATAACATGTTTCCTGTGTATTTATATCTACAGACATCCACATGTGCACATACAGGCCATGTGTTAGAGATGGGACGCTTAACTTTACATACTGTGTGTGTGGCTGGTTTTATAGGTTGCATGTGTGATGATGGATTGATCAGACATAGTACATTTTCTTCTGCTGTGAGGGGTCTGTGCACCTTCACATAATTGCCAGCAGTCATAACTCATACATAGGGGGGTTTGCCCTGTGACCATTATCTGCATGTGTTGTGTGCTGTGCATAGACATGTGTCTGTTGTTTACAGTAAGCACTGGTGTGCAACTTTGGTGCCTTTCAGATATGAACATGATGGTGACATGTATCAACAGTGGTTTGACCTTGTGATTCTACTCCTTTTGATGACATTGTCCCCTTTCATTGTGATGTAAGCTGGCTGTTTCGGGGCTCAAGGGCTTGATGACATACACCTGTTGCAAACACACGGTGGGTTTCACCTTTGTGATTTTGATTTGTGCAGTTGTATCTAACTGGTGATGATCTCATGTGTGCCTCCTGTGTATGTTAGATTTCCTTTATGCTCACATTAACAGATGCATATTGTGTGTAGCTATGAGACACTTGTGTGACATGAGCATGGACATGACCATATCCATGTGCCACCCGTGTCTATGGTTACCATTACTTATGTTGGCCACAACGTTTTTTTTAGTATTGATATCAGGTCATGTTTGCCTATGTATCCCTTTATTAAGAATTTAGTATGGTGTGACAGTCTGACATTTGTGTTGATTTTGAAATGTGTCAAACAATAACATACTTATCCTCTCCTGACACAGCACAGAGGACATACCAGACACATCTCTTACAGAGCATCTGTTGTCACCAACAACCACCTGATGGATGACAGAGCACCATGCAACTCTTTACCACAACATTTCCCCAGTGGATGTTTGAGCTATGAGAGTGGATCACATGACTGCGAAGGACAGTATTACTCTTTAACTGCTGATTTCCCCATGACATAGGTGTCGAACGCAATGTTGATGCTATGGCTGGGTAGTGAGTGATGCTCAATGTAGTGGACACACATATACTTTGAAGGAATGTGCCATATTGCACACTGACACGTGACTATGCATGGCCAGAGTTGATATTAAACTGTTAACGTAACCTGATGAATTGCAGATACTATATTGACTTTGGACACTGATCCGCCCTTGTGCAGCAGCAACTGACATGGACAGTGTAGGTGCTACATTCAGACACAGTTGAGCTTTACAGGACTTTGTCCCAAGGGTGTGTCATAGCACCCACGATATGATGCTGGTTTCCTTACAACACCCATGTTTTTGGCATGTGACTGATGATGGGCCACTCCTCTTGTCAACATCTACCTGCTTTCCACCTGCACATGATACCGCCTTTACCTCCACAATGCTTTCCGAGCACACCGACATCTTGGACTGATGTTGTCATTGACCTAATGGTTTTGAGGGGCATGTGTGTCATCACTGTATCATGTTCCAATGTGACTGTTGCTTGTGCATATGACTGACTGTTTGTGAGACACAGCATGTGGGGCTATGACTTATGTGTGGTTCACTGTAATATGTTTTTACAAAATGTCCTTCCTCACATGCTACATCTTGTGTTTGTTTACTGTGCATACATGACAGTGTGCATATATGTACAGACCTTCCATTTGCCATTTACACGGGCCAGATTATGCCATGTGTTAGGGACACTCACATTGCCACATTATGTTTGTAGTGTGGCAGTGTGTGTGGCCATTCAACTTCTTCACTTGTGCATTCCATGTATCATGCTATATGTGACAACACAGTGTCTAACCAAAATGAAAGGGCAGGGTGACCTCCTTGATGGTGTTCTATGTGCATTGTTCTGCAGGATGTTTATTTCGGATTATGTCTGTGTTCATGTGGCTGTGCTACCTGTTACCATATGCTAATTGTGATGTTTATGATTGGTTTTGGCCACATTCTGACTGGTGTTTTTCGTAGATCAGCCATTATGATGAGAGCTTACTCATTACTTGTATTGCATGTTTAGTGACATGTAAAACATTTGCCAATATAGGTTTGGATGAGTGTCTGACTCCTGTGTGGTCAGATGTGTATGGTTTGAGGGACAGATGAGGTGTGTTGGGTCCGCAGCATGCAGTGTCTACTCTGTACCTGCACTCATATGTTGTTAACACATTTGCGACAAACAACAACAGGTGTGGGCAGGGGGGCTGCTGCCGGGTGCTCAGCATGCACCTGATGCACATTATATCTTGAGCCTTTAATGTGTGGTCAACAAAGTAACCTTACTGTAGGAGGTGGATTTGTGAGCTGCTAAGGGTGTTTCCCACTTTCACAGGGGATACGGTCAGCCTTCATATTATGATGCCACTGTCTACACTGTTTGTGATGTGTTACGAAAATAAATAAATGTATTTGACAGACATTTTCTCCGTCTGATGATTGATCATGGTGACAGACCTGGACTGCAATGTGTGCCTTTGTATCAGTCCTGACTCCTTGTGACCCACAGAGTACATTGTTCTCTTGTCAATGTCACTGTATGTAGATGATGTGGTATATTTTGTCACACCTCCTCCGCCCCAGCCTTGACTGCTGGTATGGTTGGGCTTTTTATGAGGGTGGTAGTTGTGCCTTGCTTCTGTATATAAACCACGCAGATGCACTTTCTTTCTTTTAGGGTTTTATTCCCCGTCCCTTGAGGTTTCTTCTTCTAACAACAGAAATTAACAGCATAATTTGGCTTATAACATAAAGTAACTGGATAACACAAATAGCTTCCTTCAGCATATAACGTCAAACAAAAGTAAATAACAAACAGCCTACGTTGTCTGTTTGGCTGGAGAGAGAGAGAGAGATGTAGCGTTTGCCACTTGAATATGGGAATTAAGGTTACACAAACCTTTACCTTAATGAGTATTCAGGTTCTTTTGTAGTAAGGGAACATTCCATCAATTCTGTATCTGCTAATGCTCCTGATTCTTCATATTCCATCAATTCCTGTCCGTTGGAATCTGCATTACCCCCTTCTAATGTGGAATAAAAGTATGGCAGATTTGCCCCGTCAGTTAGGAAGTTCCTCTTCCTCTGTGTAGCACTGCCTCTCTGGGGAATGTCACAAAACTCTGTATGCTGTCTTCTAGAGCCCTGCCCCCGCTGGTATCTCAGTGGATAGCTCAGGTCTCTGTATGGCTTGCTAGCTGAGTAATTGTGACACACTCCCTGCCGGGTCTGCCTCAGCTCTCCAGGCTCAGCTGTGCCCGATTGCAAACTGTGTAACGGTGATTCCCTTGGAGCTAGGCGTTCACCGTAATAAGGGATGTCTTCTGCTTCTCTGGGTAGGTGAAACTCCCTTCTTTTAAGACTTTTATAAACAGGAGAAAAGTTACTATCAGCCTCTGAATATCCAGGCTTTTTAAGGGTATATTTATGCCTCCAAGACTCTTCCCTTTTAGATGGCAAATAGCCCTTGTATCCCTTCTTTTCCCCAGTACCTGCTGTTGCAGCCTTCTTATATTTCACTTGCCTTTTCTCAGAACCACACAGGTCTCTGGACTCTTTCCACAATTCCTCTCTCCAGGATTGCCTACTCGGCTCCTCTCTCCAAAATTGCTTCCTTCTCAAAGGTTCCCCCTCTCTGAATGTTTGGTAGTCCGTTTTATCTATGTGTTTTCTAACTCCACCTTTCCTCAGCTGCGCTCCATTAGGTGAAGCAGAGTCCCGTGCTTTACTCCCTGGGTGTGTCTCTCTGGGCTCTGGGCACGTGTGCTTTTGTTGTCCCTGGCAACCATCAAGCATTCTTCCATTCATCCTGTCACTTTTTCCTTGATCATTCACACTGCCGTGCATTTTCTCATGCTGCCCTAGGTCCACCCTGTGACAATTTTCAACGTAAATGGGGGGTTCCCAGACTTGCCCTATGACACAGGGAGTGCTAATGTGACTTTATCACTGGTTGTTTGGGGGCAAAGCCACTTTTCTATTCCCCATGTTACTTCTAGACTATTTGATCATACTGTCCCTTTTTGGGGTCCTTTACTGGTCATGTACATGGTGCACATGTGCTCACATCCTTGCACAGTGCCAGCTGTGTATGTGGCAGCCATATGGCACATCACTGTGAATGAATGGTTGACATACACACACACCCTTTGGGGTATTTGTGTTACAGTGTGCTCATTTTGCAGTTTGTGGGATTGTGTACAGTAATGTGTTTGAACTCTGTAGTTTGGGGTTTATCTTCCGCTTGTTTGGTTCTTTGGCACACTGGCTTAAATGCACCATTAGGTACCAACAGGTCCCTCCCCTCTACACACACCCTTCCCTCTTTGCACTGTACAACAGGGTGCATCCTGTGTGCTTCATCCCCTTAACATATTCGTTGTTACATAGGTCTCTTACTTTATGGTTTAAACATGCCACTGCACGTAGTGATTTTGTTTGGCTGTGATTATGGTGGTGTGTGTGGTGCACCTTATTGCATGTTGATCTTTATCACGCCACAATCATCATTAGTCACCTGATCCACAGAGCGTCATGGGATGCCATGGTTTTCGTTTGTTATGGATTTTACATGCTGTATTCACTACAAAACATTCCCTTGTGTTGGTGCAGTTGTCCCCGATGCCACATACAGAGTGGACATAAATATGTACATGGCAGATGTGCATGTGCATTTGCTCATTATGTATTTTGGTGGTTTGCTTGTTCTGACACCCAGCAGGCGTTTGGGGTACTGATATGCAGTGTTTTTGTATGCAGCTTTTGCTAATGTGCTCAAATTGGCGGTTTGGCCTACCGTTTTAGGCATGGCCATTTGTGGTGGGGGTAATCGGTGTGCTCCCTGTCTGCTGTCTTGGATTTGTATGCTTGTCCTGCATTGGTGCGTTTCATTTGTCTGTGTGTCATATCTGTGGTGATATGTGGTATGACCACATAGTACCCTCATCTGAGTTGTGATACATCCTTGTGTCCATCCTCTGTCTGCCAGCTGTGCGCCATCTTAC
>CM066035.1:87500-90000 GCA_033557465.1 Ichthyophis bannanicus
TTTTTCTGTCTTTTTTGTTTGTTTGTGTAAGACTTTTGTGTGGACAGCTGCTTTTTGAATAGTTAGGTTCCAATTAGATATGGTTGAGTTGATGTCTGGTGTGGTTGTGTCTAGTTTGGGTAGTACTTTGTCGAGGAATGTGTCTTTGTCAAAGTGTTTGAAGCGTGATATATGCGGTGTTGTGTTCCCATTATTTTTTGGGACTTGTGCTGATAGCTGGATTGTGATTAGATGGTGGTCTGACCAGGGTACTTCGGTTTATACTCGGTGTGGTATGTAGTAGGTGACTGTAGAGTGAGGCTGGGAGGAAAATTACGTCAAGTATGTTGCCTCTTTTGTGTGTGTAGGAGCATGTATTATCTGTGTGAACCCCATTTGTGACATGGCATCTATGAAGTTATCTGATTGGGAATGGTTCAGTGATGGAAGGTTCAAGTCACCAAGGAGTATAAATGGTTTGCTTTGTGACGCTGTGCATGCAAGTTCTAGGATAGGGGTGAGATTTTTTTGATCAGATGATGGGGGTCTGTAGATGAGGGTGAGAGCCATGGTTTTATTTTCTATGTTAACATGTCCATACCATCTATATTATTTAGGTTTGTAAGGGTGAATTTTAGGTCATTTTTGGTGAGGATCAATACACCCCTCCTCTTTTTATGTTCCGTTGGCAATTGAATATGTCATATTGATATGTGGTTAGTTGGTTTAGTAGTATAGTGTCTGTAGGTGAGAGCCATGTTTCAGTAATACAGATAATGTCAGGGGAGGTATCGTTAATTATGTCATTAATTATTGGTAATTTATTTCTTATTGATCGGATGTTTATTAGGATGAGTTGTAATTTGGTGTTTGTATTGTCATTTTGGTCGATTTTATCGCTTATAGGTTGTGTTGCTTTATTTGGATGAGTCGGTGATGACGTTTGTGTGAGGTGTGGCGCGAATGGTGATTGCGAGAGTTTGTGTATGTAGAACTATATGTTGGATTCTGGTACAGATTGTAGGTGATTGGGAAATTATTGTAAGGGTTCCAGTTATGATTGTGGATGATTGGAATGTTTTTGTATGGACCTTGGTTGGTTTTGTAAGTGTATATATGTTGAGTTAGGAGGGTTATTAAGAAGAGAGTGAAAAGGAGATTTATAATCCTAGTAGGAGACATTGTGCTCATTTTATGAGGTAAAGGGAAGAGTGTTAGGGGAAGTAGTTGGAGGGAGGGAGGTTATTACTGGTAACAGTATCTCAGGCTGACAGTGCAGGGAGGGTAATTACTACTGGCAACTGTGTCTCACAATAACAGTTCAGGAAAAAGTAATTACCATTGGCAGTAGCATCTCACAATAATTACTACTGGCAATGATTACTACTGGCAACAGTAACTTATGATGATTACTACTGGCAAAGATTACTACTGGCAACAGTATCTCACAATGATTACTACTGGCAATGATTACTACTGGCAACAGTAACTTATGATGATTACTACTGGCAAAGATTACTACTGGCAACAGTATCTCACAATGATTACTACTGGCAATGATTACTACTGGCAACAGTATCTCACAATGATTACTACTGGCAATGATTACTACTGGCAACAGTATCTCACAATGATTACTACTGGCAATGATTACTACTGGCAACAGTATCTCATAATGATTACTACTGGCAATGATTACTACTGGCAACAGTATCTCACAATGATTACTACTGGCAATGATTACTACTGGCAACAGTATCTCACAATGATTACTACTGGCAATGATTACTACTGGCAACAGTATCTCACAATGATTACTACTGGCAATGATTACTACTGGCAACAGTATCTCACAATGATTACTACTGGCAATGATTACTACTGGCAACAGTATCTCACGATGATTACTACTGTTTTAGTTGTTGTATACGTGCTGTGGGATTGCATTTCTATATGCCTCCTCCAGGCCTCAACATGCAACCATTCAAAACGAACCTTAAACGTCTATGCAGGCAGCTTCGATTTTGCGAATGTGGCTGGTGCTGTTATCCTGCTGCCGGAGAGCTGCTGATGATGGCAGGGGTTTTTCTAGTGCCCCTTCTCGCGGTCCCCGCAAGTGCCTCCTGCTAATGGACAATGCTCCTGCTCATCCTCCAGGCTTGGAAGACCAATTGTTGGAGGAGTTTAGTTTCATCACAGTGAAGTTCCTGCCCCCTAAGACCACTCCTCTCAGGCAGCCCAGGGATCAGAGTGTCATTCCAAACTTCAAAAAACTCTACACCAAAGCACTGTTTCAAAGGTGCTTTGAAGTGACCTCGGACACTGAATTGACCCTAAGAGAGTTCTGGAGGGATCACTTCAATATCCTCAATTGCATAAGCCTTATAGATAAGGCTTGGCAGGGGGTAACTTCCAGGACGTTGAACTGTGCTTGGAGAAAATTGTGGCCAGAATGTGTCCTCGAGAAGAATTTTGAAGAAGGGTTTGAGGCTCACCCTGATGACCCTACGCCTGTTGTGCA
>CM066035.1:95000-112500 GCA_033557465.1 Ichthyophis bannanicus
AATATATGCTATAATATATATGGAGGGTTAAGTGGCTTGCCCAATACCATAAATAGTATATATATAAATATAAATTCCGGCCCAAGGTTGCTGTCCCTAGTGGGATTTGAACCCCCGACCTTCCAGCCTGAAGTACCTTGCCCCAACCACTAGGCTACTCCTCCAATCCTATATATAATAAATCAATAATATATTATATATAAATCATATAATAAAATATACGATAAATATTATATATAAATTCAAAAAAAAAATATATATATGAATATTTGAATTATAAATTAATATATACAAGATATATCTATCTATAAGAAATATATATAAGTTATAAATAAAATACTATATATATATATAAAATACAATAAATAAATATATATATATAAATAAATAATATTATAATTATATATAATTTATAATTTATTTATTTATTGTATTTATTTACAGTTCTTTATTACCGCGCGATGTGACACAGTGCGGGTTTACAATGAACAGATAAACTACACGTCACAAAAAATTGATCAGTTGCTATACAAAGACCCAGGACATAATATAAGCTGGGGTAAATCATATCATATATATATCATATATATAACTAATAAATTTCAATAATATATATAAATAAATATATATATAATATACATAAATTATATAAATAATACGTATAAACAGGTATTACATATAAAACAGAGATTTACATAATAAAACTATGGGGACATGTTTACTAAAAGCCGTACAATTTGCGTGCCGCACAATAGCGCACGGAAAACGCGGCAATCAAACGCCTCAGAAACGCACTCTTTAAACGCCCCGCACCAAGTGCGCTTGGGCCCCGCACAATTTACCTCAGCCGCACTAAACGTGCCCCGCAAAAGTACCCGGGTACCCAGCACATGTCCCAGATAAGTGGTGAGGCGTGGAAAGGCATTCTGAGGGCGGAGGAAGGCTCCCGAGTGGGCGGGAGGGACGGGGTCCTGGGGTGGAGAGTGGGAGGGGAGAGGCTCCCTCGCCACAGTATCGGGCCCGAAACCCGAAATGTTGCATGTAAAAACTACCGCGAGTGAAACACTCGTCGGTTAGCTTATTAGAAAGCATTTAAAGGGAAGAGAAAACCATTTCCGTCAGCAATGTACAGGAAAACGGGGAAACACAGCAAAACGTGAGCAGGTGTGATATATGTGCAACAGCACAAAAAGTGAAAATAATAAAAATAGAAAATGACCACAACAGAACTATTAAAATATAGTAATTCAGCTGAGGGAACAGCTATAGTGATGAGCACTACAGAAATCACACCCAGCAAAAGCTCCAGAAAAAAGAAATGACTTTTGTGAAGGGTCTACTGAGAGGCGACTCATTCCAAAAAACACTTGCCACGTATTGGAGCTTTCCTGGGGAGTGTTTTGCTATGGTTGCCCATTAATCTACACTGTTGTCCCAGCGTGGTGATATTTTGTCCAACAATTTTACGTGGTCCATTTCCCTGGGGTTTATGTGCAGACGTTTGTCACCAGACAGGGTGGGTGCATATGCCCACAGTTAGAATTGCGTAGAGCAGGGTTTGTGACTCCATCCTGCCAGGCTTTACTGCCATCCAGGGGCTGCACTGTCTCTGTGCGCCAAAGCTGTGGCTACAGCGTACAAGAAGTCATTACACTCTAGGACCAGAGGGCAGAGGTTCAAAAACCCCAGCTGGGGCACCTGCCAGCCCAGTCCCTATATTTTACCCACCGACTAAAATAAAGATAGCGCAGACAACCCCTGTATGCATGGGGAAAACACGCCATATTTTACCCAACACCAGCACACACACCACAACAATGGGCATTACCTTACAGCCAAGTCCCCCAAATGCAGTCCCATACTGGCCACATTGCAATCAGGTCAACTGCTTTTTCTGTACAGGAGTAAGATTCATGCCGCATGTTGGCGGACAAGTACCTGTGGTGCAGGGGGCAGTGGATGCTAACAACAGAAGGACAGAGGCCTAGCCATGGGGGGCTGGCACAGTTCACTGCAACAGGACAGGTCCTGCCGGAATCCACAGTCCATGGACAGTCCAGGGAATCCAACCAATCTCGTGGCTACACAGTGGTGCAGTGAACACAGGACAGTGCATACACGGAACAGAAAAAGGTCACAGGTTCAAAAGCCCAGCTGGGGCTACTGCCCAATCCTGCCCACAATATTTTTTTCCCACACACTCTAAAACAGTGATAGTCAAGGACACACCTTTCATGGCGGGGACATATGCCATGGTAAGACATCTATCTTTTACCCCACGTGAGCACAGACACACATGAACAGGGGCAGTACCTAGAGCAGAATACCCCAAATGCAGTCCTGGTGGGCCACACCCCCCCCCACCCCCCACAACAGTCAAGTTCGCATGCCTGACACTCATTACCATATTCCTGTTGCTGTATATCTATGCACCACCCACCCCAAGGCATTTAGATGTAGCCCATGCCATATTCATGAGGGATAGCAGGAAAACCCGGAACAGTGTGATGCAAAACCTGGACTGGCGTTGGGCAACTGTGTCCATGTAAAAGCAGCAGCCATCAAGGGCAGACACACCCACACCCACAGGCCCCATTGGCCAATGTCTCCTGGAAAGGCAGAACATTGGACCGTGCATGAAGCACACCAAAACGAGCACTTGCATAACTTACCAATGTCACCCTACACCTGAGGTATACGGTACACAGCTCGGAGACGTTTGCTAGGAGCACAGGCAGGCAGTTATCCATACGTTACGTACATACTGCTAGTTGACCCCATCCATCGTAGCACCATGATGGCAGAGGTGTGGAAGTGTGTGTCTGTCTATACAGTGGGTGTTGGCTGCAAGCCCCTTCAACAGCCCGCACTGCCAGCACTGTTGACAGTATTGGCCAGTCAATGTTCATAATGAGGTTAAAGATACAATGTGTATAGCCAGGGCAGGGTGGCGTGGCCAGGATGCATCTGCACTGGGCATAGGGCCCTGGCAGGGACATTGGCTGGGATATTGTCGTGTCCGGCCACCACCTACACAGACAGGGTGGCCAAAGCATGTCCTTCTGGGGGATCACGCTCACCCTGACTGTGCAGTGACCACAGCATGGCTAGGCCCCCCATAGTGCTGTATAGTAGTGCTCTCATGTGATAGATATGGGTTTCTCTTTGGGGCCCAGTCACTGATCTATCTGCTTGATGTGTATGCAGACAAGCCCAGTTCTGTGTGCATGCATCTCCATTGGGAACATGCACTATGGCCTAACCAGCAGACTGTTTGGTCTGGTAAATGTCTTGCTATAATGGCTTTCCAGGGGTGCAGTGGCTGTTGGCTTGCTGCAGGGGAATATCTGGTGGTGGAGTGCAGCTTACCATACCCGGGGCTTCTGTCTGTCTGCTATTGTGTTATGGCTGGGTATGATCTGCGTGCCTGGGGGGGGGGTGGTGGTGTTCACTCAGCAGGACTTGGGGTGGATGTTGCCCTCTACTGGCAACCTTTGCAGGGGGGTAGAGTGTGGATCCCTTGATGGGGACCATGATTTGCAACTGGGGGGGTGCTGATGGCGGCAGACAGGGATATCATGGTGTTTGTGCAAAAACTAGCTATCTTACACATTAACACTGCTTTGGAACGCCCGCTTGGCCTCCAGCAGCCATGGCAGGTGTTGTTGACCTGGTCCTGGCCACCTCATTGCACACTCAGGGTGAGCACAGTACCCGCCGATGTAACGGTGTGTGGATACTCTGTGCCAGTAAAACACCCGGTCAGTGCCCCCTACTAGGCCAAGGTGCTGTGTGGGTTGCACCCGGTCACTTCCCCAAACAGGGCCGAGGTGCTGTGGGGGTGCATTCCCCATCTTGTGTCCATCTGCGGACAGCTAATTTGCATGTGCAGTGCATCATGGGTACGGGTGGCCTAACCCTATCCTGTTTGACACCAGCAGACTGTCTGTGAGGTGACGTGTAGGCTATCTGCAAGCCAGCCAGGGGCCGGCTTACAGCTATGGAGCTGTAGCGCAATGGTTACATCACTGCCTGTGCAGCCAGAGGTCATGGGTTCAAACCCACAGTGGGGCCCTTTGGTAGGGCTGTCAACAGCTTTATTTTTATTTACTGTACATATGTCTATGCCGGCAAGACCACACTCAGCTTACTATACCCATTAGGTGACTATGAGGGTGTTGTCATAGGGCGGCCCTGTAGGCCACCTTATGGTTGCCATCCCTATAGGGTGCACTATACATTATCCTGTGTCGCAACATACATGCTGCCCCATAGGGGTTCATTCAAGGGTGCCTTGGGCGAACAGTGCACTGTAACATGTGCCTTACGGGCACGCCGTATGTTAACATGCTGGGAGAGTGCGTTTGCTAGTAGTGATAACAAAATAAATTTATACAGCCTCCTACAGCATAAATACATACTGCTCAGCAGGCATTTTTTCTCTGGGCATTGTGAGGATTTGAACCCCTGTTCCCTGCACCATTGGTCAGGGTTGTAACCATTGTGCTGTGGCTCTGTTTCCTGTGCTTGTGCATCAGCGCGCCGCCTTGTGCCTATCAGCGCGCCGCCTTCTGACGCCCAAGGGGAGCAGTGCGCCGCCTTCTGCTGTCCAAAAATAACTGTGCGCCGCCTTCTGCCGCCCAAAAATAACTGTGCGCCGCCTTATGCCATTCCAAATTAATTTGCCACCTAAAACAATGTTAATCATTACAATTACTCTGCCCTCAGCTGGACCTTTGTCGTTGCGCACCACTGGGGGATTGAACCCATGGCCCCTGCACCATTGGTCCAAGTGTCTTCCCCGTTGTACCACGGCTCTGTTGTTTTGTATACCTCAGCAGCGTTCCACTTTGGCCTTTCCACCAAAAGGCCCGCATAATGTCGAGGTTTCCCCCGCACATTAGCGCGACGCACACAACATCCGGTTGCTTACTACCGTTTTTTTCTATTTTCTGCCTGAACCGCCCACTCCTTATATGGGCACAGGCACACTACGCACCCCAGCACGTTAGGAAGGGTTTATAAAGAACCCCTAGGTACAGAAGCAATATTTCGACAAAGCAACTAAAGCAGCTAAATATACCTACTATATAACGAGAGTATATAATTAATAAATAAATATATATATAATAAAAAAGATATATATATATATAAATAAATAAATATATATAGAATAAATAAATATAGAAATAGATATATAAAAATAAATATATATATATATATATATATATAGAAACTAATATAGATATATCGAGATTATAATATATATAATAAATAATATAATAAATATAAATTATATATAACTCACTTGCTAGAAGCAATAAATAAATCTAGACCATATATAACATAAATACATAAATAAATATAATATATATATATATAAATAAGATAATATTCTAAGATATAAATAAATAAATTAAAGATACACTATTATGATTACATATATATAAATAATATCACATACCTAAATAATAAATATACCCCCCCTAACCTACTATATCCTATAAATCTATATATATACATAAATAGATAAATTTATCTAAATAAATTACAATATACTTATATAAAAACAGGATAAATATCCTATATATACGAAACATAAATATATATATATATCTAAATATATATACTATATATAAATAAATAAATAATATATATCTAAATATATATATTTATATATCTATAAAATATATATATAAATAAATAAATAAATTTTATATATATATTAATATCATATAAATATTATATATATAAATAAATAATAATAAATATATATATATAAATATATATATATATAACTATAAAATAATATATATATAAAATAAATTATAACATTATATATAAATAAATATATAAATATATATATATATAAATAATAGATAGCAGATAGATAGAAATAAGGATGATAAGAAAGAAAGATAAAGAGAATATATATTTATATAAAGTAAATAAATAGATAAACTAAATAAATAAATGAGATAATATATATATAATAAAGAGATATATATAATATAAAAATAATAACTATATATATATAATAAATATAAATATAATAAAAAAGAAGAGAGAGATAAATAAATAAATATAGAATATATATATATAATATTAAAATACTTATAGATAACTATATATAAATATATTAAATCTATATAAATATATATAATATATACTACATAAATAAATATATAAATATATCTTAAGATTATAAATACATAATATAAATACGACTATTATATATACATAAATAAAATCCTTACTGGAGATATAAGAGCCATAAATAGATAACTTCGACGCATATATATAGTAAAATGATTCCGACGATAATATGTAAACACGTCATATTATAGACCCAAATACGCAATATATAAATATACTATACACCTACCGACCCCAATACAACTAGCTATATCATAATACGCTAATATGAAATAACACGAGCCTAAAGACATCTCTGAAGATAAATACCTCGCACGCGCCTGAGGCGACCCTCCGCTGCACCGCCGGGATATATATATATAAATACCTGATAGACTAAATAATCACGCAAGACCCATTAGGGTATACGCGATCTCCACACACACCAAAAATATAAAAAAAACAACCACAATATACTATACGACCTATATATTAATAAATATATATATCCATAAATACCCCACCCCCACCCCCCCCCCCCCCCCCCCCCCCCCCCCCCCCCCCCCCCCCCCCACCTCCCCCCCCCCCCCCCCCCCCCCCCCCCCCCCCCCCCCCCCCCCCCCCCCCCCCCCCCCCCCCCCCCCCCCCCCCACCCCCCCCCCCCCCCCCCCCCCCCCCCCCCCCCCCCCCCCCCCCCCCCCCCCCCCCCCCCCCCCCCCCCCCCCCCCCCCCCCCCCCCCCCCCCCCCCCCGCCACCCCCCCCCCGCCCCCCAAGACTCCCACATAGATATATATACCTAAATAAATAATAACCCCCATCGTATATACATAGATTAAAATATAATATATATAAAAATAAATATATAATATATAAATGATATATAAATTAAGATATATATCTATATATATATATCCTTCTTACAATACGATATATATATATATACTATAATTAAATAATATATCTATATAAATAATATATCAATATTATAACTATATCTATATATATAATATATAAATATACTATTAATCTATCTACTATAATATAATTTACTATAATAGATAAATCTATATATAATCAACGATATATCTATATATATTATATTAAATAAATATATATATATAATAAATATAATAAATATATATATATATAAATAAATAACTATATACCTATATATAAATAATATATATAAATTATCAATAAATATATCAATATATAAAAATAAATAATATAAATAAAATATATTATTATACTATAACTATAAATAAATCTATAAATATTATACATATTAAAATAAATATATATATATATATAAATATATATATAAAAATATATATATAGATATAAATACTAGCATAAATCATAAAATATATATAACTATATTATATAAATAACTATATAAAATATATATATATATAATAATCTACTATACCTAATTAAATATAATATAATATATAAATAAATAAATATATATATAATATATATATAAAAATAATATATATATAAATAAACTATATATACTATATACTACATAAATAAATATACTAAATATTTATAAATAACATAATTATAATCAAGATATAAAAATATTAATATAAATATATATATATAAATAAGAATATATAAATATATATAATTTACAAAATATATAGCATATTAAAAATATATATATATATACCTTCAACTAACCCCATATACCAGATAAATAAAAATATATAAAATATACCACCAATAAAATATATATATAATAATAAATCAATGACTATATAATAAATAAATATTATATTAAGAAATATATATAATATATTTTATAATAAATATAAATATATATATATATATTAATAAATAATATAAACTAATATATATCATATCGATATAATGTATACAACCTAAATATATATTAATAATATATAATAAATAGTATATAAATATATAAAATATATTAAATAAATATATATATTATATAACATAAATAAATATATATAATATATATATAAAATATAAATAATATATATAATAAATATACTAAATAAATAATAATATAAATCTATATATATATATAATAAATATATAAATATATATATATATAAATAATAAATATTATTATAATATCTAGTTCAATACCAAATTAAATATATACATTATATATATACATAAATATAAAGACCTATATAAATACATAAATAAATAAATAATATATATATATAATACATAAATAGAATATATATATAATATATAAAAATAAATATATAATAATATATAGATATCTTACATAATCTATATATTATATAAATAATAAATATATAATATATAATAAATACTAAATACTATATATATATATATAAATAAATAATATATATAAATATTATATATATCAAATATATAACTATATAATATAGTCTAGAAAACATAAATAATATTATATATATATAAACTATATATAATAAAAATATCAATAATATATAAATAGATATCAGATAAATAATAAATATATATATATTAAATATATATAAAATCTATATATTATAAATATATATAATAAATATATATTACTATCAAACTAAATCATATACTATAAATATATATAATATTAAACTAATACTATCTAATATAATATATACCCGATATAGATATATAATAAAGAATATATAATACAATATATATAGTCTAAATACTATCATATATATATATAATTTATATATTATATCTATAAATAAACTAATATATCTTATAAATACTATATATATATAAAAAAATATACATATATATATATATTACATAAATATAAATAGTAATATTATATATATATATAATAAATATAAATATATTACTAGACTATATATAAAATATAAATATATAAATAAATACATATATATAAATAAATAAATATATATATATATATAAATGAATATATATATATATATATATAAGAATAAATAAATATATATATATATAAATAAATAAATATATATATATAAATAAATAAATATAAATATAGACCCCCTACAGCTGATCAAAAAAACCTCTCTCCCATCCTTGAACTTGCTTGCACAACATCACCAAGCAAACCGCTCATAATCCTAGGTGATTTAAACCTCCCTCACCTACACATTCCCAATCAAATAACTTTAGGGACACTATGGGGTATGTCTCTATAACTAAATTCCCGGGAATTTTTGGCGTCGCGCCCAGAAATAATGCACTGGTGCATCGGCAAACGCGCCACTTAAACGGTGACAAACGCTCCTAAACGCCCCGCGCACAGTCAGGTTGCCGAGGAACCCCCGTGAATGTGCCGCGCCACACATCTAACGGGCCCCGCACAAACATACGGGCCCGCAAATGTCCGAAAGAGGGCGTGTAACGGCGATCGAGGGAGGGGCGGAGAGGGAGAGGTCCCCGGAGGGCGGTAGGGACGGGCAGTCGCCAATGGTGGAGGACGTGGGAGGGGAGAGCTCCCCGCACCTATTTAGATATCGGGGCCCAGAATTTGCAGGTAAGGTAAAAAAGCATTCTCTAAAGTGAAAGAGAAACCATTTCCGTCAGCCAATGTACAGGAAAACCGGGGAAACCAGCCAAAACGTGAGCAGTGTGATATATGTGCACAGCACAAAAAGTGAAAATAAAAATCAACTCAAAGAAGAAAATGGAACCACCAAACAGACACTATTAAAAATAGTAACTCAGCTGGGGAACATGTATTAAGTGATGGGTACAAATTACAGACAATCAGCACCCAGCAACAGCTTCAGAAACAAAGAAATGGCATGTTTGGAAGGGTCTACTGAGAGGAGACTCATCCAAAAAAACATTGCCATGTATATGGAGCCGTTTCTCCACCGTTGGGAGTGTTATCGTCTATGGTTGCCACCAGTTGTAATATCACTGTGTTGCCCAGCGTTGGTGATATTTTTGTCTCCACCCCATTTTCCGTGGTGTCATTTCCGCGGGGTTGTTACTGTGCACGTGTTGGTCACCAGACACGGGTGCATATGCCCACAGTAGAATTGCGTAGAGCAGGGTTTGTGTACTCCATTCCTGCCAGGCTTACTGCCTCCAGGGGGCTTGCACTGTCTCTGTGGCCAAAGGGTAGTATCAGCGGACCAGAGTCATTACCTCTAGGACCAGAGGGCAGAGGTTCAAAACCCAGCGTGGGGCACCTGCCAGCCCAGTCCCTATATTTTACCCCACCACTAAATAAAAGATAGCGCAGACACACCTCGTATGCACTGGGGAAAACACCCATATTTTACCCAACACTCGCACCACACACCACAACCATGGGCATTACCTACAGCCAAGTCCCCAAATGCAGTCCATACTGCCACATTGCAATCAGGTCAACTGCTTTTTCTGAGAGAAGTTCATGCCAGCATGTTTGGCGGACAAGCACATGTGGTGCAGGGGGCAGTGGCTGCTAACCACAGAAGACAGAGGCCTAGCCATGTGCAGGCTGGCACAGTCCACTGCAACAGACAGGTCCTGCCGGATCCACAGTCATGGCCAGTCCAGGGAATCCAACCAATCTGTGGCTACACAGTGGTGCAGTGCACACAGACAGTGCATACAAGAACAGAAGGTCACAGGTTCAAAGCCCAGCTGGGGCTACTGCCAATCCTGCCCACATATTTTTCCCACAACTAAACAGTGATTAGTAAGGACACACCTTTCATGGCGGGGACATATGCAATGGTAAGACATCTATCTTTTACCCCACTGAGCACAGACCACCATGAACAGGGGCAGTACCTAGAGCAGAATCACCCAAATGCAGTCCTGGTGGGCCACACACCAGGCAAGTTCCATGCTGACACTCATACATATGCCTGTGGCTGTATATCTATGCACCACCCCCATGGCATGTAGATGTATCCCATGCATATTCATGAGGGGATAGCAGGAAAACCCGAACAGTGTGATGCAAACCTGGACTGGAGTTGGGAATCTGTGCCGTAAAGCAGCAAGCCATCAAGGGCAGACACACCCACACCCACAGGCCCCATTGGCCAATGTCTCCTGGAAAGGCAGAACATTGGACCAGTGCATGCAGCACCCAAAACGAGCACTTGCATAACTTACCAATGTCACCCTACACCTGAGGTATACGGTACACAGCTCGGAGACGTTTGCTAGGAGCACAGGCAGGCAGTTATCCATACGTTACGTACATACTGCTAGTTGACCCCATCCAAACAATCTGTTAGGTGTTTGCGGGGCATGCTCCAGGCCTGGCCTCTGATGGTGCTTACCACCCTGGGGAGTGACCACCAGCTGTACTGCGTACCATATCCATGCCTTGCCGTGCTCAGGACCGGTTTGGTGGGCAAGGCTACTTACCCCCTCAATCGTAGCACCATGATGGCAGAGGTGTGGAAGTGTGTGTCTGTTCTATACAGTGGGTGTTGGCTGCAAGCCCCTTCAACAGCCCGCCACTGCCAGCACTGTTGCCAGTATTGGCCAGTCCAATGTGCATAATGAGGTGCAAGGTACCATGGGTATAGCCAGGGCAGGGTGGCGTGGCCAGGATGCATCTGCACTGGGCATAGGGCCCTGGCAGGGACATTGGCTGGGATATTGTAGTGTCCGGCCACCACCTACACAGACAGGGTGGCCAAAGCATGTCCTTCTGGGGGATCACGCTCACCCTGACTGTGCAGTGACCACAGCATGGCTAGGCCCCCCCATAATGCTGTATAGTAGTTCTCTCATGTGATAGATATGGGTTTCTCTTTGGGGCCCAGTCACTGATCTATCTGCTTGTTGTGTATGCAGACAGCCCAGTTCTGGGTGCATGCATCTCCATTGGGAACATGCACTATGGACTAACCAGCAGACTGTAGCTGGTAAATGTCTTGCTATAATGGCTTGCAGGGTGCAGTGGCTGTTGGCTTGCTGCAGGGGAATATCTGGTGGTGGTGTGCAGCTTACCATACCCTGGGCTTATGTCTGTCTGCTATTGTGTTATGGCTGTGTATGGAGCTGCCTGCCTGGGGGGGGTGGTGTGGTGGTGGTGGTGTTCCTCAGCAGGACTGGGGTTGATGTTGCCCTCTACTGCCACCTTTGCAGGGAGGTAGAGTGTGGATCCCTTGATGGGGACCATGTTTGCCACTGGGGGGGTGCCTGATGGCGGCAGACAGGGATATCCATGGTGTTTGTGCAGAAACTAGCTATCTTACACATTAACACTGCTTTGGAACACCCGCTTGGCCTCCAGCAGCCATGGCAGGTGTTGTTGACCTGGTCCTGGCCACCTCATGCACACTCAGGGTGAGCACAGTACCCGCACGATGTAACGGTGTGTGGCTACTCTGTGCCAGTAAAACACCCGGTCCAGTGCCCCCTACTAGGGCCAAGGTGCTGTGTGGGTGCACCCGGTCACTTCCCCCAACAGGGCCGAGGTGCTGTGGGGGTGCATTCCCCATCTTGTGTCCATCTGCGGACAGCTAATTTGCATGTGCAGTGCATCATGGTACGGGTGGCCTAACCCTATCCTGTTGGACACCAGCATACTGTCTGTGAGGTGACGTGTAGGCTATCTGCAGCCAGCCAGGGGCCTGCTTACAGCTATGGAGCTGAAGCGCAATGGTTACATCACTGCCTGTGCAGCCAGAGGTCATGGGTTCAAACCCACAGTGGGGCCCTTTGGTAGGGCTGTCCACAGCTTTAGTTTTTATTTACTGTACATATGTCTATGCCGGCAAGACCACCCTCAGCTTACTATACCCATTAGGTGCCTCTGAGGGTGCTTCATAGGGCGCCCTGTAGGCCACCTTATGGTTGCCATCCCTATAGGGTGCACTATACATTATCCTGTGTCGCAACATACATGCTGCCCCATAGGGGTCATTCAAGGGTGCCTTGGCGAACAGTGGCACTGTAACATGTGCCTTATGGGCCGCCGTATGTTTAACATGCTGGGAGAGTGCGTTTGCTAGTAGTGATAACAAAATAACTTATACAGCCTCCTACAGCATAATACATACTGCCTCAGCAGGCATTTTTCATTGGGCATTGGTGAGGTGTTGAACCCCTGATCCCTGCACCATTGGTCAGTGTTGTAACCATTGTGCTGTGGCTCTGTTCCTGTGCTTGTGCATCAGCGCGCCGCCTTGTGCCTATCAGCGCGCCACCTTCTGCCGCCCAAGGGGACCAGTGCGCCGCCTTCTGCTGCCCACAAATAACTGTGCGCCACCTTATGCCGCCCAAAAATTACTTTGCGCCGCCTTATGGCGCCCAAAAATAACTGTGCGCCGCCTTATGCCGCCCAAAACTAACTGTGCGCCGCCTTCTGCCGCCCAAAAATAACTGTGCGCCGCCTTATGCCGTTCCAAATTAATTTGCCTCCTAAAACAATGTTAATCATTACAATTACTGCCTCAGCTGACCTTTGTCGTTGCGCACACTGGGGGATTGAACCCATGGCCCCTGCACCAGTGGTCAGTGCCTCCACCGTTGTACCCCGGCTCTGTTGTTTTTTATACTCACCCGCGCGCCACTTGGCCTTTCCACGCGCTAAGGTCGACCCCCGCACATTAGCGCGACGCACACACATCCGGTTGCTTACTACCGTTTTTTTTCTATTTTCTGCCTGAACCGCCCACTCCTTATATGGCACAGGCACACTAGCACGGCCCCGCACGTTAGGAATGTTTAGTAAACAGACCCCTATGTTCCAAATGGGATATACACAGATAGTACAAGCACCCACCCACACAAAAGGTAACACCCTAGATCTCATCTTCCTCCCCAGCTCCTTTATCAACCACCAGCAGCACACCCCTCCAACAATAACAGAAGTACCATGGTCCGACCATCACCTCATCACACTCTACCTCCCAATACAAGCAATGCAGAACTCTACGCACCACACACCTCATATATCACGATTTGCACACTTCAACAAAGACACTTTCCTGGACAAAGTACTACCCATACTCAACACAAACCTCCCAGACATCAACTCCACCGTAAATCACTGGAACCTTACAGTTCAAAAAGCAGCTGCCCCCACACAACCCACACATAGACAGTTAAAAAAAAAACAGAAAAATGGTTCACGAAAGAACTAGTGAACCTAAAAAAACAACTGAGAAAACAAGAAAAGAAATGGAGGAAAACTAAATCTGCTGAGAATAATCCCCAATACTTAAACACACTCAACGAATACAAGAATGCGATTAATAAATCAAAAAAGGATTACCACTCCAAGGTAATAAACTCAGCTATCAATCGCCCCTGTGAACTATTCGCAATTGTAAATACACTGACAAAAGTTAAAAATCCAGAACCAAAACAATCTGCAATAAGTATACAAGCCCTTGCAACCCACTTTGCAGAAAAACTAAAATGCAAACTTAATACTACACCAACACTAACCCACACAAACACCGAAACTAATAACAACAGCTGGACAACCTTTCATACGATAGATCGGAAACACCTCCTCAGGATTATAACAATTATCAACACCACAACTTCCCCACTCGATCCATGCCCCGTATCATGGATCAAAAATACTAAGGAAGAACTAGCTGGAAACATTCAATACATAGTAAATCAATCCCTCTCCCAGGGCATTATGCCTGATGCCCTAAAACTCACAACAATCCGCCCAATAATAAAAAACAATAAACTCGACCCAAAAGACCCAAACTCATATAGACCAATAGCCAGCATTCCATATATATAAATAAATATATAAATAAATATATATATATAAATAAATATATATATATATATATAAATAAATATATATATATGTATATATAAATAAATATATATATATAAATAAATAAATACATAAATATAAATATATATAAATATATATATATATATATATATATATATATATATAAATATAAATATATATATATATACATAAATACATAAATAAATATATAAATATATAAATATATAAATATAAATTAATATATATATAAATATAAATATATATAAATATATATATATTTATTATTTATTTATTTATTTATTTATTTAACAGTTATTTATATACCGCTCTTTCCCATGTTTCAAGTGCGGTTTACATGTAACAGTAGGTTAATTGGTATGAGATATACCAGGACATTTTACATAGAACAGATAATTATAAATTACAAGGAAAATTGTAACATTACAAGTATAACATATTAGAACATATATACATTGCTAGTTAAATTATTAATCATCATGTAAATGAGTGTGTAGTATGGTTAAATTAGTGTATTAGTGTCGTTTATTTTTGAAAATAGGGTATATAATATTAAAAATAAATGTTAGCCTGTATCCCTTTGAGAATTCTGTTTTGGGAGTGTATTATAGTGTAATGTAAATAAGTGAGTTTTGTAATTTTTTTTTTAAATTCTTTTATGTCAGACAGTAGGCGAATGTTGTCAGGTAAATTGTTCCAGAGTATTGGAACAGAGTGTGAGAAAGCTCTCTTATTGGTTTGTTTTTCCGGCTGTTGTAAAATCTTTTGGTATTGTTAAAGTATTTATGTTTCTGCTCCTTTATATATATATAAATAAATAAATAAATAAATACATAAATATATATATAAATAAATATATAAATACTATATATATATAAATAATATATATATTATAAATAAATATATATATATAAATAAATAAATATATATATATATATAAATAAATATATATATATATATATTTATAAATAAATAAATATAAAAATATATATATAAATATTTATATATATATATAAATAAATAAATAAATATAAATATATATAAATAAATATATATAAATATATATATATAAATATATATATATATATACATAAATATAAATATATATATATTTATTTATATATATTTATTTATATATATATATAAATAAATATATAAATATAAATAAATATATATATATATAAATATAAAAACTTATATATATATATATAATATATATAATATATATAATATAAATATATATAAATATATATATATATATAAATAAATATATAATATATATATATAATAATATATATATAAATAAATATATATATATATAAATAAATATATAAATATCTATATATATATAAATAAATATATATATATATATCTCACTTTGTTTGCAGCTTTTCGTGATGTGAGGGCTTGCGTGCATCAGTGATGCTGAGTGCTAATATATGGGTATTTTATCGACTGTCATGGTCTCCCAAGATGGACAGGTCTCAGCTGAGGTGCCAGACGAAGACAAACCACCCTTCTGGGCAGCAGCAGAATGGGATAGTGTTGACGGCGGAGGATCACATTTCTGTGACAACGGCAACAACACCAAACTTAAACTGCGCGGAAGGAAGGCCCGGCAATCTACTTCTGTATCTTGCCATGAAAACCCAATGGATAGTTACAACAAAACAAATTGTGCTATGGTGCTGGAAGATGAGACTCCCAGGTCGGAAGGCACTCAACTAGCTACTGGGGAAGAGCTGAAGACCTTTCAGAGTAAAGCCAGCATTTATGATGTGGTTGGATCAAAGCCCTCGGGAAGTCTGACTGCTGATGTAGCTGCGCATGAAATGAGAGTCAGAAGCTGTAAAGATGTCTTACACATTGGAACATGGAACGTACGAAGCATGAACCAAGGGAAGTTGGAGGTGGTCAAGAATGAAATGGAACGTGTACAACTTGATCTGTTGGGTGTCAGCGAACTGAAATGGACTGGCATCGGGCACTTTGCATCAGATGATCACATGGTCTACTATGCTGGAAATGAAAGACAAAGAAGAAATGGTGTTGCATTTATAATAAAGAAGAAACTTGCAAGAACTGTAATGAAATACAATGCAGTCAGCGAACGCTTAATCTCTATTCATCTACGAGGATTGCCTATCAACACAACTATAATTCAAGTATATGCCCCAACAACAGCTGCAGAAGAGAATGAAATTGAAGAGTTCTATGAACAAGTACAAGCTGAAATTGACAGAACATGCAAACAGGATATCCTGATAGTCATGGGTGACTGGAACGCAAAAGTTGGCAACAAAGAAGAAGGCAAAGTAGTTGGAAAATATGGACTTGGCAACAGAAATGAAGCTGGAGAAAGATTGATAGAATTCTGCAAGACCAATGATCTATTCATCTCAAACACCTTCTTCCAGCAACACAAGCGACGACTGTACACATGGACTTCACCCAATGGATTGTATAAAAATCAAATTGACTACATCTGTGGAAGTCAACGATGGAAAAGCTCTGTAACATCAACAAAGACAAAACCTGGAGCTGACTGTGGTACAGATCATCAACTACTAGTATGCAAACTCAAGCTAAAGTTGAAAAAGAGCAAACCACTCATGAATGCACCAAAATATGACCTTGAGAATATACCACTGGAATTTAAA
>CM066035.1:117500-135000 GCA_033557465.1 Ichthyophis bannanicus
AGTCCAGGTTTGCATCACACTGTTCGGGTTTTCCTGCTATCCCTCATGAATATGCATGGGCTACATCTACATGCCATGGGGGTGGTGCATAGATATACAGCACAGGCATTTGTATGAGTGTCAGCATGGAACCTGACTGGTGTGTGGCCCACCAGGACTGCATTTGGGTGATTCTGCTCTAGGTACTGCCCCTGTTCATGGTGTCTGTGCTCAGTGGGGTAAAAGATAGATGTCTTACCATTGCATATGTCCCCGCCATGAAAGGTGTGTCCTTACTATCACTGTTTAGTTGTGGGAAAAATATGTGGGCAGGATTGGCAGTAGCCCCAGCTGGGCTTTGAACCTGTGACCTTCTGTTCTTGTATGCACTGTCTGTGTGCACTGCACCACTGTGTAGCCACAGATTGGTTGGATTCCCTGGACTGTCCATGAAAATGGATCCGGCAGGACCTGTCTGCTGCAGTGGACTGTGCCAGCCTGCACATGGCTAGGCCTCTGTCTTCTGTGGTTAGCAGCCACTGCCCTCTGCACCACATGTACTTGTCCGCCAACATGCTGGCATGAACTTCTCTCAGAAAAAGCAGTTGACCTGATTGCAATGTGGCAGTATGGGACTGCATTTGGGGGACTTGGCTGTAGGTAATGCCCATTGTTGTGGTGTGTGTGCGGTGTTGGGTAAAATATGGGTGTTTTCCCCATGCATACAGGGGTGTCTGCGCTATCTTTATTTAGTGGTGGGTAAAATATAGGGACTGGGCTGGCAGGTGCCCCAGCTGGGTTTTGAACCTCTGCCCTCTGGTCCTAGAGGTAATGACTCTGTCCGCTGTACCACACTTTGGCCACAGAGACAGTGCAGCCCCTGGAGGCAGTAAGCCTGGCAGGATGGAGTCACAAACCCTGCTCTACGCAATTCTACTGTGGGCATATGCACCCTGTCTGGTGACAAACGTGCACATAAACCCCGGAAATGACCACGGGAAATGTGGGACAAAATATCACCACGCTGGGCAACAGTGATATTAATGGGCAACCATAGCAAACACTCCCAGGAAAGCTCCGAAACGTGGAAATGTTTTTTGGAAGAGTCTCCTCTCAGTAGACCCTTCCAAAATTCATTTCTTTTTTCTGGAGCTTTGCTGGGTGTGATTTCTGTATTTGCCCATCACTATAACTGTTCCCCAGCTGAATTACTATTTTTAATAGTTCTGTTGTGGTCATTTTCTATTTTTATTTTCACTTTTGTGCTGTGCACATATATCACACTGCTCACGTTTTGCTGGTTTCCCCGGTTTTCCTGTACATTGCTGACGGAAATGGTTTCTCTTCCCTTTAAATGCTTTCTACCGCGAGTGAAACACTCGCGGTAGTTTTTACATGCAAATTCGGGCCCGATACTGTGCGGGGAGCCTCTCCCCTCCCACTCTCCACCCATTGACCCCGTCCCTCCGCCCCTCCGGAGCCTTCCTCCGCCTTCCTTTCGCCGTTCCACGCCTCTATCGGACATTTGCGGGCCCGCACTTGTACAGGGCCCGTTAGTGAGCCGCGTACCTGTGCGGGGGTGACACGCACGTGTGCGGGGCATTTAAACGCGTTTCTGCACGTTTCAGTGCCGCGTTGCCGTGCGCTATTTTGCGGCGCGCTATTTTGCGGATTTTAGTAAACATGCCCCTTTGTGTGTTTTACATAGATATAGTGCGCTATAAACATTGTGTACTATAATACAATGTGAGCTATAATACAGCTAATTATATGATTGCTTTCTCTCTTACAAACTGAATTGCTTATTCAGTTGAACCATAATGCTCAATAAACAGGACAGTTTTAATTGCTTTCTAAAGTCTTTAAGGTCCTGAGCAGCTCTTAAATCATTTGGGAGGGAGTTCCATATATTTGGTGCCGCAAACGAGAATGCTGTATCTGTTGTATCTTTACGTGCTTTTCTAAAGTCAAGAGATGTGCTGACTCTGTTGGTAGATCCTAATCTTCTAGGTCTTATAGTATCGTCTGATTGAATGAGAGTAGCCAGACTGTTTGCAGAACATTGATGTTTTATTTTAAAAATGTATATAATAGTTTTATATTTTATGCAATGTGTTATAGGTAACCAATGCAGCTCCCTCAAAATGGGTGTTATGTGTTCCTGGCTTGATACTCCAAATATTATTCGAGCTGCAGTATTTTGAGCAAGTTGTAAGGGTTTAATTGACTGCTTATGAAGACCAAGGTATATGGGATTACAAAAATCGAATAATGGTGTGATTAAAGCTTGGCAGACGTTACGAAAGTGGGATGTTTCAAGTAGTGGTCTTAATCTTCTAATGATCTTCATTCTATAATATGCACTCCTGATTGTTTTACTGATATGTTTTTTAAGATTCATTTCTTTGTCAAGAGTGACTCCAAGATATTTTACTTCAGATTTTATAGGAATATTAGAGTTTTCTATCATGATATCAGGAAGAGGAGGGAAATCATGGTTAAGTGAAAACAATAAGGCCTCAGTTTTGCTGAAATTAATTTCCATATTATTGCCTTTACACCACGCAGACATTTGTAGGAGACAATCCGTAATTCTATGATAGTCAGGGTTATTAATTGAAACAGCTGTAAATATCATTATATCATCTGCATAAATGGTATAATTAATGCCATTCTTTGAAGGTATGTTGCAAATTGGTTGTATGTAGATGTTGAATAACAGAGAAGATAGGGCAGAACCTTGAGGAACTCCTTGTAAAACTCTTATGGGTTGAGAAGCTTTGTCACCTATCTTTACTTGTATGTGTCTCTCTGTAAGATAAGATTGGAACCATTTTAATGTGATACCATAAAGTCCGATCTCCTCTAATCTGTCTAGTAATTTTTTATGATCCACAGAGTCAAACGCCGCAGAGATGTCGATAAAGATCATTATAATGCCTTTCTTAAAGTCATCTATGGTACGTAGTATTTTGTGAAAAAGGTAAATCATTAGGGTTTCTACTCCATGATTTGGTTGAAAACCATGTTGATTGTCATCTAATAGAGCATAAATATCAATATGGTCTTGAAGTTGAAGTTGTACAATTTTTTCAATAATCTTAGCTAAAAATGGAATACTAGATATCGGCCTATATGCAGCTGGGTTGTTTTTATCTAAAGTAGTTTTTTTTGGGATAGGTCTGACAGATGCCAGTTTTAATTGCCCTGGCAATATACCTTGAATAAGTGAAATGTGCACTATGGGGCATGTTTACTAAACACCGTTGCTGTGCGGGTTCCCGTTAGTGTGCGGGTGCCATATAAGGAGTGGGCGGGCCAGGCCGAAAAACGGAAAAAGGGACCGTACCTGTGCGCAGCGCGCTAATGTGCGGGTCCCACATTAGCGCGTGGGAAGGCTAAGCGGGGCGTTGCCGGGCACATAGAAGAGCACAGCCGTAGCACAATGTTGAAGACAAAAATCAATGGTGCAGGGGCCATGGGTTCAATCCCCCAGTGTGCGCAACCAAAGGCGGCAGGGTGAGGCATGAATAGTAATGTTGAAAAAGCATTTCAGGAGGCATACCACATTTGGGCGGCTGTGGGTGCTGCGGTGGTACGTTTGTGCGGAAGTAAGTAATATTTTGTGTCATGAGGCTATGCGCTGTAAAATCTGTGGTGCATTATGCGGCGCGCTGTACGTCGCTTGCGTTTCGTGCGGCATTAGGCTGTGCGCGGGACATCTTTTGCGTTTTGGGCGGCAGTAGGTGGTGCTGTGTTAGTTGTGGACGGCATGAGGCGGTGGGAAAATGTCCATACACAGGACCCGAGACGTAGCACAATGGCAAGACACCAACCAATGGTGCAGGGGCCACGGGTTCAATACCCCATTGTGTGCAATCCAAAAAGGCTGGCAGAGGCATAAATAGTAATGCTGAAACAGAAAGTTTATGGAGGCACACTACTTTTGGCCGTCTCCAGGCGTCGCGAATGAAAGTTTGTGCGGCAGTAACTAATTTTGAGCGTCATTATGCGTATCGCTGGCAGACGTGGGAGACCACGCCGTCGTCAATAGCACAATACATATTACGGTGACAATGCATACCTACTACGTCTCAGTCCAATTTGTATTCCTTTTATACCATAGGTTGTGTGCACATGCATGCCTTGACCGTGGTCAGAAGAGTTGAGACCCGGACCGTTGTTGCCGGGGTGTTCATACTGTCATGTATTACTGCACACATGCCATTGCCTGTCATTCCGTAAATGCATACGATTTGTTCATTGCCCCTAGGCTGCAATACACCGATGTACACATAGGCCCAATAGCACATGTTGGCCAGCTCCAGGGTTACAGCAACACTATCTTGGGCATTCCACGTTCCCACCCCCTTATACTGTGCACATTGGGGGAGGCTATGTGCCCATTGGCCCTGTCCTTGGCAGGGATGTCATGCGTGTCCCGCCCCTCCATGGCACACATGTGTCAGAGGCACACATGGGTGTCAGGTGTCTGTACGATGCTGCTCTGTACCAGCAATTGGTGTTGCGACAGACACATCCCTGTGACATGACTGTTTAGGTGGGAGATATTAACAGCAGCATTACCTGTGGCTACCCATGTCCCATTTCTATGCACACATGTTTATCCCACAGCTACGCTTGTGGTGCTGGTAACATTATGATGGCCATGGCTACGTTACATGTCCAACCAGGTGTATGGACCTGTCCCATGCTTGCGTACATGTTGTGTGTGTGAGGTAAACACGTGACCAGTGAGGCAGGGTCATAAACTTTTTATTGACCAACAATAAAACACACAATGGGCAACATGCCCAACATTATCAGGTGCATAACGTGGGGGCGGGGGAAACACAGCACAGCAGAGGGCACACAGGGGCATCACAGGTGCCAGCCATGGTACCTGTCACGCTCTCCGGCAGGTGGCCATCGGGATGCCAGATGCACCACATCAGTGGCCACCTGCCGAACAGCCCCAGTCAGACACTGCAGGGCGTGGTACACGACACGGATGTCGCGTCGTACGTCATCCAGGGCCACAAACACATCGTGGATACACCTGCCAGCACACAGACACACATTGGCTGTGGTCTGTGTGCTGGCATTAGCATGAGGTGTGCCAGTGGCCCTGGATGCCGCAAGACCGTGCACACGTCCATGCCGTGCAGACGCCTGCAGTGCCGGACTGGTGCCCCGGTGGCCCTCTGCTGGGCTGTGTTCCCCCCCACCCACCTCCAACCCCTCCCCGCTCCCTCCACTCCCACCCCCCACCCTCCCTGCCCAGACAATCACCCCAACTCCCCCCTCCCTGCCCGCGCCCCTGCCCCCGTTGCCCCTCTCCCCTGCACCCCCCATTGTCCCATCTTGGCGCTGCCCCTGGTTAGGGGTGTGGCTGCTGCCATCCGCCTCGTACTCCCCCACATCACTGGAGGAGGACACCACCACCACATCTGCCCTCTCAGGGCCTGCATCTTGCTGCTCCTGCTGCTGACACATCCCTCTGGCCTGGTCATCCTCCTCCTCCTCCTCTGTTGTGCGCCGGGTGGTGGGCCTGTGTAAACAGTACGCAGAGGTGTGTGGGGAGGCATCGCTGGCATCACTGTCTGTGAAGGATGACATACATCAGGGCATGTCCATGTGTGACACATACCGAATGTGCAGATACAGGCGAGAGACAGGCTGGTGGCCCTATGGCCCACCTGAACCTGTGATTTTGCCCTCCAATACTCACCATCGTGGTGGTGCTCCTGCTCCCTGCAGGCACGTGCCAGGAACTCGGGGTGGTACTGGCGAAGTTCGCGCCCCTTCTTCCTCAGGTCCTCCACCTGTGGATATGCAAACGTTGTCTGGTGTCAACACATACCACCTGTCACTGGGGCTATGGGTAAACATACTTTGCCTTGTCTCACCCGCATCATGCTTCTCCCACACCCCTGCTGTTTGTGGCATGTAGAGCATAGTAACGCGCCTCCAGCAGTCAGTCCCTCCCATATGTGCGAATAGGTTAGCACATAGGTGTCACAGCGGTATGACATGAGCATAGCGTACATCCACCTGCACTGTCATGTAGGGCAGCACACAACAGCATCACACGGTGACTGCATGCTGCTCTTCACCCATATCCCCAGAACACCACACCACAACGGTGGACTGGTGGGAGTGACAGTGAGAGACATGGGTGGAGACGAGTGGCCATAGGTGGGATGTCACAGAGACAGAGGGGATGAGGGGGGGGAATAGATCACCTAGGGGACATGGTGTGCATTGCAGGTCATGTCCCTGCTGTGCAATGACAGCAGCTGTCAAAGGTGTGTGTGTCTGATGTTTCCTGGAACAGGCAGGACATGGTGACCGATGGAGGTGACCAACTCTGAGCCATTGCCACTGTATGATTCCCACAGTGTGTGTCCCCTGTGGGGCAGCTCACCTACACAGTAGGCTTCTGGGTCACCCCCTATGGGTGTTGCCCGGTGACGGCCATGTGTGTACTTGGTGTTTCACAGCATCATCATGACACATCGCATCCCTATGTGTCTGTGCCCTCATGTAGTCTCAGGTAGGTGCATATTGGGGCTGTGTAATACACAACCCGCCTGTTGCAGTGCCCCCACTTGTACCCCTTGTAAGCTAGTTTGCAAATCTCTCACAAGGCATGCTGGGGTTATATTCTGGGGTTTGTCCTCACGTTGTGTTGTGCAGGGTAGGTGTGTTTGGGTCGTTTGCATGGGCCACCTCCCATGGTTGACAGTGTCCAGGCCTCCTATGGTGTGTCGCAACACACATGCATGCGGGGACATGGGGATCATGAGCTGTCCCATATCTGTTTCAGTTGTTTGCAGGGGGGTGGGGATGTACCTGACCAGGTGCTGGGATGTCCTCTGGTTGCTATTACCACTGTACAAGCTACGGCTGGGTGTTTTCCAGATGTGTTCTAGTGTGGAACATGTACATTTCTCACAGGTAGAGGTGGGTGTGGGGCATGATGGCCATATGACTGCTTGGCTAAGTTTGTGCTGCACAGTGTGTAGTCATTGTTGGCCTTCCATTTGCTGGGTAGTACTGTTTGGCCCCCCTGGCCAGGACAGACCTGTCAGCATCCACCTCATGGATCCTTGCTGTCACTTTGTCCATGACAGTTAGACACACATACAGTGGGTGTAGCAGACAATGTCGTGTGACAGACATGTCACTTTTGGCGGCATATGCCACAATGTCAAGGGCAGGGACTCACCCTATGTGTCCACACAAGCCCAATGATACCCTGTTGCCATCATTTGCCCTCGAAACACGCATTACTGACAGGCGCTACCCATAGGTGAGGGTCACATCTAGGTGCTCTACATGTTCGTCAGACGCCATCCACGCCGTCCCCTGCAACATTGTTTGGGTCAGTATCCTGTGTGAGAGCAGGGATCCATGGCACACACGGCAGCCAAGGCAGCACTGTTCATACGCCACTAACAGAGTGTCTGACGACATGTAATCTGTGACATTGTGTTGTGAGCATAACCACCTACACCACAATGGGGTGCACAGGGGGCTTTCAATTTGGCACCACAGGGAACGTTTAACGCTGCATAGTTATTATCTCAATATGTGCCATGTGGGTAGGGTTTGGGGGGTATATCCCCTCCTGTTCAGGGTGCTATCCTGGATGTCTTGATGTCCAGCCAGGGTGACACCCTCCCTTGGCGTATGTGGATATTGATTGGTTGTCAGCCGCATGTCCCCTGTGTTGTACCTCATTTCTGACTGCAACTGAGTGGAGCATGGCCACAGGCCAGGGCAGCCCCCAGTGGGTCTGATCGTAGGGTGGGACAGATTTCCTTTTTGGACATGCAGGCACCCTCTTGCAAATTACATTACTCTACTCTGAGCTGTCCCATTCACTAGGCACCTAGGTGGATTGGACATATATTGTCCCTGTGGTTTTTGTGAGCGTGCGGTTTGGGGACACAGGTGCGTAGTGCCAGAGGTTACATGGAACCAATGTGTCCCGCACAATAAACATCTGCATTGATGGTCCATATGCCCATGCTGTGCGCCAAAACATTGTGTGTGCCAATGACACAATAAGTGTGGCCTGGGGTGTTGTCCGGTGCCCTGGTGTATTAGGGATGTCTGCAGGCCCGCATCTTTGGCACATCAATGTGTGTGCTAGTGACACCTGCTATGCCGTTGCAGTTGTCATGGACACATCCCATGCCCCAATGCACAGCACGTGGTGTTATGACGCATGTCCCGCCTCCCCACTGGTATTGTGGTTACTGACTCACTTTGTTGGGCCTGGTGGTCACACCAGAGCTGTTGTGACAGACTGCATTTGTCAGTGCCACTGCCAGGGCATCCCGATGTTGTGCGGATTGTGGCCCTCTGTGATCATGCCACATTATGTTGGTCAAGATGTGATGCACAGGACACATGGCGCTCCACAGGGGAAATGGCTACCAACACAGCCACATTGTGGGGTGGGGGGGGGGTGGTGCGCATGGCTGGGCGGCTCGGTCAGACACCTCCCCTGGATGCCATCCCACTGGTCACTCATGGTGACAGGTCACATGTAGGCCCTTGGCATTCAGCACACTAGGCATGGCTGACAGTGACCAGAGAGTAATTGGCACTCCTGGCTCATGTCCTCCGGCACATGGTGTGTTCTCCATGCTGATGGCATGGTTTGGCCCTATGCATACATAGTGTAGCAACGTAATAGTGTCATTCTCACTGTTCCCCTGGTATTGTCTGTGGATCATGTCCACACAGCTACTAGTGCTGGGGTATCAGATACACCAGTGTCGCCGTTCGTGGGGACCTCAGCAGAGACACACACAGGGGTTGCTTTAACATGCAGGTGTATTGCACTTAGACGGACACAGAGATGACATATTTGCGTGACATTATGCACTGGGGAGCAGCACTTGGGGTTTGCATCAGGGCAGGCCACATGAGCTGTGGGGTACTCCCATATGCTTTTATAGTGGATGGTGGGGAGCAGTCGCATGCTGTCTTCCACACTGCATCTCAGACAGATATGGGTCACGGCATTCATGCTTTTTCCAGGTGATTACCTGTCCCCAGTGCCACATACATGCCTCAATGTGGGTGTGGACATGTGTGCAGTGACACCTATGTGCAATGTCCGTGTCTCCCTGAGCGCATGGGGATGTTTCCCTTTGGCACCCTTGACAGACATGGCTTTGCCATGCCTCATTTGTTTGGCCAATGTGCATGTCCATGCAGAGGACTTAAAACCAGTAGGTATTACCTTAGATACATGTGTGGTCACATTATCTGTACATGTCATGCACTCCAAACGCAATGGCACCCTGATCTACCGGCAAACATGTTTGTTCTCACATACATGTGACATTGGGTGGTTTGCCCTATGCACCGTGGCAGGGGGCAGCTCCATGACACGTGGATATCTACATGGCCATGGATGTCCTTACCTGACCCACCACATGAGTTGTGTGTCCTGTATGTCATAGGGCTACTGATAGCTACATCAGACCTACCTTGCCGACTGTTAGACACAGCATACTGGCGACGGTGGACATGCATCTGTCACCTTCCAGCCTCTCCAGTGTTGTTATGTTCCTCTGACCTGTGTCCTTGCGGGTTATATGAGATGTGCCTGCACACACTACGGGCAATGACACATTACACGGATATGTGCTTTTTCTGCCCCTGTACATGTGTGGATTATAGGCTGTTGTGTGCAACCTGGATGTGTGTCTGGAACCCCCCAGGGGCATCTGTGAGGTACATGGTCATTGTGCCTGGGTGCTTTTGGGGAGGGGAAACCTAATTCTGCATACATAGCTGTGGACATGTCCCTCTCGCAAGGCTTTTGACGTCCATCCCGAGGCTAATGTGTGATAGATGTTGTTGACGCACATCTGTATCTGCATCTACCATAACATGTCCATACGTCTACAGTGCGTGTGTTGGACTATGTGCCACATAGAGCGAGTGTGAGGTGCAACCAGACCACTATACCCTATGTGACAGATCAGACTAACATACCCTCTGTTACAATCAGGTATCAGCCACCAGGGTCTTGGGTGTCCTAGGGCACATCATCACCAAGATACAGCATTGCAATATGGTGACACCCTGGACGCCATGTGCATGAGTCAGGACTGCATGAGGTACAGATGATTGACTTAACGCCATCCTCACCCTGCACCATATCACCAGGGTGACTGTGGCACACTGTGATGGGCTGGGCAGACAACTGGGGATTGGTCGATGTGTTAGCCTACACTGGCACATCCATACAAATCTCTAGGGTGATTGAGAACCCATTTGGATGGCCTCTCAGCACTCCTGGAGGTAAGGGGGAGGCTTGCAACTGCAATAGGACACAGATCCATATCTCCAGGGTGCTGGAGGACCCACTTGGATGGGCTCTCTGCACACCTGGAGGTAGGGAGAGGGGTTCAAACTACATTAGGACACAGATCCATATCTCCAGGGTGATAGAGGACCCACTTGGATGGGCTCTCTGACCTCCTGGAGATATGGGTTATGTGGGGTTGAGTGGCTCTCTGGACCCCTGAGGGGAGGGGGATGTATTATACCACATTTGTATACGACCCCTGGGCACCTGTGTGCGTCAGGGCCCTTGTGCTGACGGTTCCACGACCCCTGATGGTTGCCCCTATGTGTTACCCTCCAGATGCAGATACCGCCATCAGCACATGGTGATTCTGGACACTCCTTAGGCAGATGGTTGGCCTAGCTGTGTTACAGTGGTCTGTAGTGCATCAATACCAGCAGCTGTCATGACGCCAGGGGGTCATCATGCCCTCTGTGGCCACATGGATCTGGAATTGGCTACATGGGCAACCACTCAGATGTGTTACACAATGCATATGGCATGTGGTTACCCTGCTACACGTACGTTATCTGGACTACTTACACACAACAGCATGGACAGCTGACATTAACCCTGTCTGTGTATATGGTTTTGTGACCTGTGCCCATTCACTTACCTCACGTGGGTGGTCTGCCTCACGATTGAAGCGCCTGGTCACCCTCTCCCAGGCCCTCAGCACCTTCCCCATGTTTCTCCTCCTGGAGGGCCCTGGGAACAGCCGTTTTTGTATTGGCCCAATAAGGGAGGCCAGGAGGCACAGCTCCCGATGGCTGAATGCAGGCTTCCTGCTTCTCGTCGCCATTTTGTTTTGTGGGCGTGTAGACGCGCGAACGCTAAGGACGCAACTTCCGCATTTGCGCGTATCAGAGCACGCACGTGCACGCCGCATGGCTGCGGCCCTCATCACTGCTTGCCCTTGCGTTCCGCATTGCTGCGCGCCAGAAAAGTGCAAAGATTACCGGCACGCAGCATTCATACACATTTCTTATATTTAACAATAGAAATAGGTTTCATGTTCTTGGCATACTCACATAGCTACAAGGTATCTCTCATGTCCCTATAACAGACTTTAATTATTGTGGATTTCACTTGTTCACACAGTGTGGTCTTGAACCTCTGGACACATATGCACTGATTCCTGGGCCATTGTCAGATGCGGTGTGCTATGTGTGTCACATAGCAGGTAGTGCTCTGACACTGATAGCAATGGGTGCAAACAGACCATCAGCGTCAGGGGTCAAGCAACCTGGTGATATGGGGTTATGTGTGTTAGTGGGCTATGTTCTGTGGTGACTCACCATGTACAGACAGCAATGATGTGGTGGTTGCCATAGGTGTTTTGAGGGGGTTCATATATGTGCATTACACACAAAAAGTAGGTTGTGTGTTAGACATTAGGGGGCAATGTGGTCAGCATGTCACCACAATCCACATTAAACTGTGGTATATCTGCTGGCATACAGTCCTGGGGGCTGAGATATAGCGCAATGGTGGATACATTGGCTGCTTAACCTGGCATCATGGGTTACATCTTCCTTTTGCGCTCTGGAGTGCCTGTCTCAGGCAGCTCACATTATCATACTTTGTTACAACATTGGGCATGGTGCTTTCCATGTACATCTATGCTGTGCACAACATATATTTTCATACTTTGCAACATTATTACTTGGCCCAGAGCCCTTTCTGCATTACAGAGGTGCTGCTGGTGGCAAGACACTCACACTGCTGCATACATCATGTGTCATACACCATTCTCACTGATGGGGCAACACAACCCTGGTAACAACAACACACAGTCTGCATGATTGCCTCTTTGGCCAGCCAGGCATCTGTTGTTAGCAATCTAGCTGTGGCCCACACCTAACCTTGCTGCATGGGGAGCCAGAGGTTGCATACTTCCATAAACAGTGGGTTTATTGGTGAGTGCAGCCAATGACAAGTCCATGACTGTGGGCTACTGGTGGTTGTTTGGAGATCCTCACAGTGCTGTCAGCAGCAGGTGCTCCACAGACCACCTTATAGGGTGTACCTGGGTTAATGCACTGTGATGGTGTTTAAGTTGCCAGTACTAGAGGACATTACCCACGTTCCAGGCCTGACAGCCCCCATGGACCTTGGAAAAACATTTGCCTAATGTGACACTGCCCTGTTCAATGTATGTTGGTTTTCAGAACGTTTACCCGCACTGCTGCTGACTGGTGGAGTCTGTGGGCCACTGTCAGGATATATAAAATACTTTCCTTGTATAACCACACTTTGGATTCGAACCAACAACCTTTTGTTTCTGAGGCATTGCAGTCACCACTGGACTACAGCTCTGGGGCTGTGATGAGTTATCTGGCTGTCTGAAATATAACCTATGCAGACTTTGTGCTGCAGTTAACAGGGTGGGGCCAATCCACTCACACCCATGATGCACTGCACATGCACAGCAGCAGTCTACTAATGGTCCTACGATAGGGTGTGCAACCACACAGCACCTGGGCATATTTTTGGGCACGGACCTTCTGTGTTGCAGGTACAGAGTGGGTACAGAACCTCACAGTGTGTGTGGCTTTTACTCACCCTGAGTGTGAGGTGAGACACACAGCACCTGTCCTGGCTGAGAACGCCAGGAACATCAGATCAGCTTGTCAGACGATGTTTGATAGGTTGACATATCAGACACACATACAGTCCTCCTTCAAGCATCTGTATCTCCCTGACCCATCTGGGCTACAATGCTCACCCAAGGGTGCATATCCTTTGTGGGTGCCCTGCCCTTCCTGATATATGTGAAGGGGTTGTGGGGGTGAGGGAGATGTCTGGCCACATTGGCTATTTGTGTCTGACCACCTGAACATCCCTGTCAAACACAGTTTGCACAATATTACGATATGCACATTCTGTAGCCCAACTACAGTGCTAGCAGTTGCAAGCAACCTCATTCCACCTGTCGTACACAGACCCTACAGGTCACTCTCTGCAATTTCAAACATATCCATATGTCTAGATCAGGCAAACAGACAGTAGAGGCAGAGCCACACAGCTCAACCAACACCATCTGACATTTTGCAGCAGAGGGCACAGTGTGTGCCCAGCTACTGACCCTGCAAGGTGTTCCAGCCAGACACATGTTAACTGCTTTCAGGCCGCTTGACAGTCCATGGTGCATGCTACCAGGGAGACTCTGTGCACCCATACCTGGGATGTGAGCACAGCCACCATGCAGTTGACTCAGTGATTGGGCCCCATATATCCAGGACCCATAAAAATCACATGAGAGAACTACTGTATGGCAATATGTTGTAACCTAGCCATGGCGTGGTCACTGATTCGTCGGGGTGAGGGTTACCTCCTCACAGTACATGCTATGGGCACCATGTCTGTGGAGGTGATGGCACAGCACAACATGGTCCTAGGCATGCACATTTGCCCTGTGTAGCTGCATCCTGCTCCTGCCACCCTGTCTGTTCTATACCCAGAGTACTTTGCTCCTCATTATGCACATTTGCAGGCCAATACTGGCAACGGTGCTATCATTGTGGGCTGTGGGAGGTGTTGGCAGCCGTCACACACTGGATCAACAGACACACACTCCCAAACCTAGGACAGCATTGAGACGATGTACTGTTATGTAGGAGCAGAGACCAACGCAACAGTAATGGGCACACTGGGGGTATGGCAACGTTGGGGTACACTTTTGGTGAAATGTTCCAGGCTGTTAATCTCTGGAGGGCACATGACCTGACACACGTTGTACATACATCTGAGACGTTGGTCTGTTACAGCTCGATGATCTGCTTATGCTTGGCATAGGCATTTCTAACACTCACTGCTCATACTAGGCTTCTGATATGCGTGTGATGTATCGCCATGTGTAGCGTGTGATTGGTAATGTCTGCACATACTAGTTTTTGGAGGGGCACACAGGGCCTGACATCCTGCCACTGCATTGGTCCTCAGATATTAGGGCCTGCAGGTGCAGGTGTTTCTGCCCCTGTTGGCCACTGCTCTACGGCAGAATTTCAAAAAGCCAGTCAATATGGCACACACACTGGTCAGGTTTTCATGATGTCCGTGATGAGTATGCCTCTCAGACAGATGCATACCATGGTGGTGTTCACTTAACTTGCAGCACACGCATCTATATTGGATACATCAGCGAACATGAGTGTTCTTTGTCCCTGCATGGCTGCATTTGGGGGACTGTGCTGTGGGTGAGGCATATGTTTATGTGGTGTGGGCTGTTTATTGTAAAATATGTTGTCTTGACCAACGCTTATGTCATCAGCAGGGGAATTCCAGTCTTTACTAACAGGTTTTCTGCATGGAAAAGAATATGGGGAGTGGGATGGCAGGTGCCCCAGCTGAGATTTGAACCTGGGGCCTTCTGCTCTTGGGGCACTTGCTATGTGTACTGCACCACCGTCTTAGCACAGCAACAGTTCATTCCCGGGGGAGTTCATGGCTGTTTGTCACACAGTGGCTGTCTGGTGATGGTGGCTAGGGCAGCATCTGCTGTGGTGCAGCAGCCACTGCCCCCTCTGCCAGCAGTAGGCGTCCAACACCATGATAAAGTGGCCTTATATTGGGGACAGCATCACAGCTAACTGCATTGTGTGTACTCTGCTGTAGCTGTTGTACATTTCTGAGGGGTATGAGCTACTTATTGTAAAATAGCAATCCTCAGAACATGCTTTTGTTCTCTGCAGGTGGGGTTTTTATTCCCTATAACGGTTTACTGGTGGATAAAATATGTGCACTGTGTTGCTGGTGGCCCCAGCTGGGAGTTGAACTTGTTATCTTTGCCTCCACAACACACTGGCTGTGTCCCCTGCACCACACTGCGGACACAAAGTCAATGTAGACCCTGCAAATAGCATGTCTGCTTGTCCTAGCGGCCCTTTCTGTTGTGGGCCACTGCACCCACGTGTCAGGGGCTCTGGCTCCATCTTCTCTGGCCACCTGCCACTGGCCCCACTGATACCAGTACACCTCTGCTAACATGCTGCAGGCCCTGCTAGTGCTGGTGCCACTCAGTTGTTGAACATCCACTGTGCATGTACGCAACTCCCTATGCTGAGCATTATGGGTTTGGGGTGACTACCTAGTCCTCCACACATCCCCACAAATCACACATGCTGTTGTGCAACATGTGCATGCCCTAGGGGAAATCACATTGGTGTGGGGACACCTGCTCTCTCCTTCATCAATGTTGACTCATCCACATGTTATGCTGCATGAGCCAGGAACCCTTCCAACATGCCTATTTTTTAGCCCTGCCTTTCTTGAGAGTGTATGTTGATGTTTCACATTGCTGTGCCATTAGCCAGGTTGGTCGTTCTTGTGTGGTACGATCAAGTAGTTTAGCAGCCCTGGGCGACACACCAGTCCTGGGAACAGTACATGCATGGGTATGTTACACATAGCTGTTGGGGGTCACCCACCCAGGATGTACACACTGTCAGACAACAGACCTGCTGCACACATAACCCCACATCTGAATGATTGTCATGTGGTGCTCAATGGGCAGAATGTACTGAGCATCTACATCCATATTTCACTGTGTTCAATTGGAAACATTAGATAGCTGTGTACCATGTCCCCAGGTGTGGGGTGGCATTGGTGACGTATGCAACTGCTACTATTGGGGGTTACAGGCAGGGCCCACTGTCCTGCCTTTCCAGGATGCATTGTGCAATGCGGCCTGTGGGTGTGGGTGTGTCAGGGCCTGTTGGCTGGTGCTTTTCATCGGGCCTTCCCACATCATGTCATGGTGTGGCAAACACTGTTGTGGTTTTATGCTGTCCCTCATGGATATGCATGTGCTACATCTGCATGACATGAGGGTGGTACATAGCTATGCAGCACAGTCATTTGTATTAGAGGCAGCATGGAACCTGACTGGTGTGTGGTCCTCCAGGACTGCATTTGGGATACTCTGCTCTAGGTGATCACCCTGTTCATGGTGTCTGTGCTTGGGATGGTAAATGTTAGGGGTTTTACTGATGCCACTGTCCTCTGCCTTAAAGGTTTTGCTTACTACCACGGTTTATTTGTGTGTAAAATATGTGGTCATGATTGGCAATATCCCCAGCCAAACTTTGAACCTGTGACCTTCTGTTCTTTCATACACTTTCTGTGTACACTGCACCACCGTGTATCCACAGCTTGGCTGAGTTCCCTGGGATGTCCATGACTGTACATCCAACAGGGTCTGTCTGTTACAGTGGACGGTGGCAGCCTGCACCTGGCTAGTCAAATGTCTGCTGTGGCTGGCAGGCACTTCCCTCTACACCATCTGTACAGTCCCACCAACATGCTAGCATGTCCTTCTCTTAGCATAAGCATATGGCCTGATTGAGTGGAGCCACTCCAGGACTGCATTTGGGCGACTAGTATGTGGGTGATGACCATTGTTCTGATGTGTGTGCGGTGTGGGGTAAAAGAAGGATGTTTATGTTCTCTGCAATAAAGGGGTGTCTTTCATATCTCTGTTTAGTGGTGGGTAATATATGGCATGTGCCCAGATGGGATTTGAACCTGTGACCCTATGGTCTTACAGGTACTGGCTCTGTCCACTGCACTACACTGTTGCCACAGAGATGGCGCAGTACCTGGGGATGATAAACCTGGCAGGATGGCTCTGCACATTTTTACTGTGGGCTCCTTCACCCTGTCCGGTGACAAACATGCAAATAATACCCAGACATGACCACGGAAAGGGGCGATAAAATATAACCAACACGGGCTACAGTGATTTTCATGAACAAAACATGGGGGACACTCCCAGGACAGCTACAAAAGAGGGGAGTTTGTTTTTTGGAAGAGTCTCCGCTCCATACACCTTTCCATGGTTCATTCCTTTTTTTTGGAGCTTTCCTGGGTGTGTTTTTTCTTTGTGGCCCATTGCTAGCACTGTTCCCCCAGCTGACTTATACTTTTTAAAATGTTTGTTGTGGTCATTTTCGCTTTTTTATTTGCACTTTTGTTCTGTGCACATGTATCACACTGCGACGTTTTACAGGTTTCCCCGGGTTTGCTGTACATTGCTGACGTAAATGGTTTCTCTTCCCTTTAAATGCTTTCTACGCGAGTGTTTCACTCGCGGTAGTTTTTACATAGAAATTCTGCCCCGATACTGTGCGGGGAGCCTCTCCC
>CM066035.1:137500-140000 GCA_033557465.1 Ichthyophis bannanicus
ATTATATATTTATATATATATATTATATATATATATTTATATTTAGGTATTTATTTATGTATATAATATATATTATAGATATTACTATATATTTAGTTTATATATATATTTATATTTATTTATATATATATATTTAATATAGATATATCTATTTTAGTATATATAATATATGTATTTATTTATATAATATATATATCATTTCTATTATATATATTTATTATTATTTATATATATTATAATATATATTTTTTGATATATATATATTTATATATTTATATATTTATAGTATTATTATATATATATTTATTTTTTATGTGTATATATCTATATTTATATATATATATTTATATATTATTTAGATATATATTATTTATTTTATGTATAATATATATTATTTATTTTATATATATATATATATTTTATGATTTATATATAGTATATTTATTTATATATATATATATTTTTATTATTGAGATTTGTATTTATATATATATATATATATTATCTATATATATTTATATTTTATGTATATATATTATTCTATATATATATATTATATGTATTTAACATATATATATATTTAGAATTATATCTTTATTTATGATCGATATATATTATATATACTCCAGATATATATGTACTATAATATATTCTATTTATGTATATATATATATATATCTATTGATATACCTATATTTATTATTTATATATATAGATTATATTATATATATTTAGATATGAGTTTAATTCTATATATATATATATCTATATATATATAGATATATATATATATTTATTTATATATATATATTGTATCTATATTATTTATATATATATATATATATATATTATTTATATTATATAGATATTTATTTATTTATATATATATCTATATTATTTATTTATATATATATATATATCTATATTTATTTATATAGATATATTTATTTATATATATATATATTTATTTATTTATATATATATATATATATTTAAATATATATATATTGATTTACTATATATATATATCTTATTTTATATATTTATATATATATATTTTATATTGTTATATATTTATTTATATATCTATTATATTTGATATTAGCTATTTTCTTATATATGATATATATATATAATTATGTATTTATATATATATCTATATATTTATTTATTTATATATAATATTTTATTTATTATTTTATATATATATATTTAATATAGATTATTATATTTATATTTATATTTATGTATTTATATATCTATATTTATATATATTATTATATATATATATATTTATTTATGTATTTATATAATATTTATATTATGTATATAATATCTATATATATATATATTTATATATTTTATTTATTTATTTTATTTATTTATTTTTTTTCTTCTATACCGCGCTATTAAGATCAGTGCGGTTTACATTACAACTGAACAATGCAACAATGTTTTTTACATAACACAATGTGCTTACAATAGAACAGGGGAAAGTTATAATGGTAGAATAAACGGGGAAACTATTTATAAGATATATACACATAAAATTTACACAGAGTTATATACAACTGAATATTTAAGCTATTCATATGATCGTAGCTAGGTCGGCTGGGGAACAGGATACAGCTATAGGGGGAGGGGCGGCTAACCATTTTCAGGTTGTGTTAGGGCGTTTGGGATAGTTAGAGCAATGGCTGAATGCTTGTGTCTTGTGTTTTCAGGACTGGTTTCAGGATAGTAGATTTGAAACAGATGGTGTTTTATTTCTTTTCTGAATGTGGTGAGGCTTGGTATGGGATCGAATCCAGGTGGGAAGTTCATTCCAGTCTGTCAGAGCATAAATCGAGAAAGCTCTATTGGTAGTTGTTTTTGTGCACCTTGTGGTAAATTTGGGTACTATTAACATGTTGAGTAGTGCAGGTCGTCTTATTCTGTTCTCAGGGATATTGTTAATCAGATTGCTGATAGGTGTGGGAGACTGGTTGTTCAGTGCCTTGAAAGTCATGACTAGTACCTTGTATTGGATTCGGGCTTGTAGTGGTAGCCAGTGTAACTCATTCATTACTGGTGTTATAGTCCCAATTTTGATATACCTGTTAGAACCCTAGCAGCTGAGTTCATGGACAGCCGAAGCGGGCTGAGGGTTGCCTGTGGGAGGCCATGGAGGATGATGTTTGCGAAGGTCAAGGTGTGGGATTACTAGGGCCTGAAATATTGTTCGATAATCCGAAAAATCGCGTAGTGGGCGGAGGAGGCGGAGGGTTCGTATCTTGTGGTAAACTGATCTTGCAACGGTCTTTACGGTGGGTTGTCATGTCCAGACGCCGATCTAGGGTAATTCCTAGATATCGGATTGTGTCTCTTGTTTTGAGTTCAGCATTTTTAACTTGCAGGTATGGAGGTGTGACAAATTTCTGGTTCCTAGTGATAAAGAGGACATCAGTCTTGCTATGATTGATCCTCAGGTTTTGAGTGAGGAGCCATTCAGCACTGCATC
>CM066035.1:142500-145000 GCA_033557465.1 Ichthyophis bannanicus
AATATAAAAGTACATCATCCGCGTATATCATGCAGTTAACTCTAAAGGATCGAATCAGGTTACAGATAGGCTGCATGTATATATTAAACATAAGGGCGGAAAGGGATGAGCCTTGAGGGACCCCTTGTTTTTGATGAAACTGATCTGATGAAGTATCGTTGGATCGTACTTGTTGCCATCTGTCAGAAAGGTAGGATCTACACCACTCAAGTGCTTTATCAGTAATTCCCTTCCCTTTGAGACGCTCAAGGAGGCGTTCATGGCTAACAGAATCAAAAGCGGCTGCGATATCAAGAAAAACAAGGACGAACCCTTGGCGGATGTTATCAATTCCTGATAATAAGCTGCTGAACAGAGTAGTTAGAAGCGTTTCCACACCGTGGAATTCTCTGAAACCGTGCTGGCATGAGTCCAGTGGGGCGTTAAGATCTATATGATCCTGAATTTGTTTTTTTACTTCTTTTTCCAAAATTTTTGCTAGTAATGGAATACTTGAAATAGGTCTATATGATTCTGGTTTAAGAGGGTCAAGTTTGTTAATATTAAGTAATGACCTTATGGATGTTTGCTTAAGGGTACGAGGGAAAGTTCCTGTTGTAAATGATTGAATCATGAGTCTGGATATGATGGGACTGAGATCAGCTCGTAGATCTTTGATCCAGAACGCAGGGCAAGGATCAGTATGAGCGGTGGTCATGTTTATGCAAGCAATGGTGTCTTCGATTTGTCGTTTAGATGGTATTGAGAAGATAGTGAGTAGAGTTGATCTACTGGATCTAGGACTATGTTAGGAGCCGAGTTATTGTCAATTTGGCAGAGTTTGGATTGTAGATAGTTAGCAAATATTTGAGGGTGGATTTCATATTTAAGTTGTGAGGCAGGTTCATTTGTCAAACGCTTAACTATGGCAAACAGGTCATGAGGTTTGTTCAGAGATCTTTTTAAAGTGACTGCATGGTGACGTTTCATTGATTCAGTAACTGCCATGCGATGAGATGTGAGATGTTGGATATATACAGCTCTGTCAACTTCAGAGTGTGAGTGTCGCCATCATCTTTCAAGTTTCCTTAGGATTGTGCGCGAGGCCTTCAGCTCAGATGAGTACCATATAGCAGAGTGTCGCTTGCTTTGTAGTTTGTTGGTCGACGGACATGTGGCAATTGAACTGAAAGTACTATTCCAATTAGAAACTAAATCATCATGCTGCACTCTGGTAAGTTGGTTAGTGGAAGTGTTGTTTTTAGGATTAGGTCTTTGTCAAATGGCTTGAATCTTCTCAGAGGGGTACTAGGATGGTCGTTTATTCCTCTTTCATCCTTTTGGTTACATCTAGCCTTGAATATAATTAGTTTGTGATCTGACCATGGAACTGGGTTGATGGATAGATCCAAGATAGATGGTAAATTGGCGGTTGTTTCAGTTGTAAATATTAGATCTAATATACCACCTTTAATATGGGTTGGATCTTTAATTAATTGATTATATCCCAAAACTTGTAGAGCTTCAAGAAAAGCTGTTACATGGGAGTCTTGGAGAGAAGGGAGATTAAAGTCTCCTAGCACCCAACTTGCTATGTGGGGGTTTTTGTGTATTGGAGGCCAAGTCAATTATCATAGATAGAGAATCAGAATTGGAAGAAGGAGAGCGGTATAGTAAAGTGAAAGAACAACATTTATTTGCTATTGTAAAAGTATCTAGGAGTGATGAGCTTGTTGCTTCTTTAAGGTTGAAATGAAGGTCAGATTTGGTGATGGCTAGAACACCACCTCCCCTCTTGCCACTTCTATGACATGTATGTATAGAAAAATTAGAAGGCAAAAATTGGTTGATTAATACATTGTCAGCACAAGAAAGCCATGTCTCAGTGATTAGGAGAAGGTCAAGGCTATGTAATGAAATTATGTCAGAGATGATAGGCCATTTCTTGCGTATGGATCGGGCATTTATTAATGCACATTTCAGATATTGGGGAATTGGATTTCCTACTTGTTTCTTTTTTGTGGTGTTTTGTAATGAGATGAGTAACAGATGATGGTGGGAATTTTGGGTAGATACTCTAGAATTGTAGAAGGGAGTATCAGACCACTTTCTTCTGTGATTATGGATTGTTGGTATTCTATTATAGCTAGTGTGTAGGCTGGTAACATTACATATTCCTATAGTGATAAGGTAGAAGGTAAATGTTATAATGTAGAGTAAGGCCATATTGTATGTGTAAGTGAAATTTAAATGTAAAATTAGTGAATACAGTGATAGCAGGCTGATTGGAGCGTACAGGATGGATGAAAAGCTAAAAGCTAAAACACTATTACAGTATTACAGTGATATGTGGTAACAGGAGGTTAACTGAAGCTTATAGGATGAATGAGGAACTATGACATAGTTAACAGTGTTTCAGTGATAACAGGATAATTACAGTTGACAGGTTGAATAAGTACATATAACAAATAATAGTGCTTAACTCTGTAGTTACTGGAATGTATATATAAAGATAACTTAA
>CM066035.1:150000-162712 GCA_033557465.1 Ichthyophis bannanicus
AAAATTATAATCCAGCTGAGCAACAGTGATATTAATGGGCAACCATACAAAACACTCCCAGGAAAGCTCCAAAAAAAAAGAAATGAATTTTGGAAGGGTCTACGCTCCGTAGACTCATTCAAAAGCACTGCATTTTAATGGAGCTTTCCTGGGAGTGTTTTCTAGGTTGCCCATTGATATCACTGTTGCGCAGCTTGGTTATGGTTTCCCTCCCCTTTTTTTGGAGGGCATATGTGAGGTTTATTTGCACCTTTGTCCCCATACAAGGTCAACGAGCCCACAGTAAAATTGTGAAGAGCAGGGTGTCTGACCCGTGCGGCCAGGTATCACATCTCCAGAGACTGCACTGTTTCTGTGGCCACAGTGTGGTGCAGCGGACACAGCCAGTACCTGTAGGACCAGAGAACCACAGGTTCAAAACCCAGCTGGGGCTCCTGCCAACCCAGTCCCCATCATGTTACCCACCACTAAACAGTGAGAATACAGACACTCTTTTATTGCAGAGAACATAAGCATGGTCCCAACACCGATATTTTACCCTACATACACCGCACACAAACCATAACAATGGGCATTGCCTACAGCCAAGTCCCCCAAAGTCAGTCCTGGTGTGCTACAACTCACTCAGGTCATATGTTTTTCCCAGATAGGAACATGTCTGCATGTTTGCGGAAGGGTACAGGTGGCGGAGGGGGCAGTGGCTGCAAACCACAGCAGACAGTGGCCTAGGCCTGTGCAGGCTGGCACCGTCCACCGCAACAGACAGGCTCTGTCGGATGTACAGTCATGTACTCCCCAGGGAACACAACATATCTGTGGCAACACGGGGGTGGTGCAGTGCACACAGACAGTGTGTGCAGGAACAGATGGTCACAGGTTCAAAGCCCAGCTGGGGCTACTGCCAATCCAGTCCACATATTTTTCCTACAACTAAACCGTGATAGTAAGGACAAAACTGTATAGCTAGGAACATATGCATGATTAATACACCTATATTTTACCACAGCACTCACAGACACCATAAACAGGCGCATTATCTGGAGCAGAGTCTCCCAAATGCAGTCCTGGAGGGCCCCACACCATTCAGGTTCCATGCTGCCTCTAACAAAGATGCCTGTGCTGCATAGCTATGCACCACCCCCATGGTATGCAGATGTAGCTCATGCATATGTATGAGGGATAGCATGAAAACCAGAACAGTGTGTGGAACACCAAGACTGGATTTGGGGAACTCTGTGAAATGGGTTTTCCAGATAAGGACATGTCTGCATGTTGGCTGAGGGGTACAGGTGGTGGAGGGGGCATTGGCTGAAAGACACAGCAGACAGTACAGTAGGCGTGTGCAGTCTGGCACCGTCCACCACAACAGACATGCTCTGTTGGATGTACAGTCATGGACTCCCCTGTGAATGCAGCATATATGTTGCAAAACGTTGGTGCAGTGGATACAGACAGTGTGTGCAATAACAGAAGGGTCACAGGTTCAAATCCTGTATGTGGCTCCTGGCCAACTAGGTCACATAATTGTACCCTTCTAAAACAAGCCAGTAAAGAGTGGCTATTTGCTGATGAGAACCTAAGATCGTATCCCATATGTGTAGTTTTCCTTCAACAGTAGCCACCACATAAGCATGTGCATCACCTACAGCAGAGTCAACCAAATGCAGTCCTGGAGTGTCAATTGTTAGTTAAGTTTTATGCAGTCTCCAATATAAGGCCATGTGAGCATGTTGACGGCAGAGCAATTGGTGGCAGCTGTCCACAGCACACCATGGCATACTCCTTTTTAAGTGGGTGGTGTGGAGTGCAACAGACAGGGTCAGTGTGACAAACACCCATGCATATCCCTGGGAATGCACTGTCTCTGTTGCAAGACGGTGGTGCAAAGCACACAGCCATTGCCCTCAGGAGGTGAAGGTCACAAGTTCAAATCCTGTGTGTCGTCCCTGGCCAAAAAAGCCCCCACGATTGTGACATCGCACAATTTTAAGAAACATAAAATAATCTGTAGTGCAGGTAATGCAAAGATGGCCAATACATTTTTTTTTTCTGAGAAAGTGTACATATATGAGAAACATGTGCATCACATAGAGCAGTTTCACTCAAATGCAGTCCTGAAGTGCCTCAAAATCATGCACATCTTATGATGTGTCAAATAAAGATGGTGTTGTACAATGTAATGTGTTGGTCCATGGTATGCAGATATATCTCATGCATATTCCGTAGGCACACTTGGGAAAAATGAACAGTGTCTGACTCAACAGGACTGTATTTGGGTACCTCTGCCGGACAGTACTGGCCATCAGGAGAATAAATGAATAGACCCACAGGCTCCATGATCCAAAGCCTATTGGATATACATGATATTGGGCCTTGCGTACATCTCACACAAGTAGTAAAGTGTGCACCTTAGCGCTGTCACCATAAACCTGGTAATTCAATACACATATAGCAACATGTTGAACAGATTAGTAGCAGATATCAATTTCTAGGTAAAGCACAATATGGTGATTGAGTGTTATGACACCAATATGTTTGATGTTTGTGGAGTGTGTCTCACGTCTGGTGTTCGACAATGTGTCCCACATTGGGGTGTGACAGCAACAGTATTGCATACCATAGCTATGCCTGCACTGTGTCCAGGACTGCTGAGTTGGCCTAGACTGCAAAAGCTATCTATAGTAGCACAGTGATGGCCTAGCTGTGGGATTGTGTGTCTGTACATCCAGTGTGTGATGTCTGCAAGACCTTACTCAGCCCACAATGTTTGTACTGTGTCCAGTATTAGCTTGCCAATGTGCATAATGAGGAGCTAGGTATTGTGGGTATACCCCCGACAGGCTGGCCTGGGCTGGATGCATGAGCGCAGAACAGAGGCAATGTAGCAGACATCGTAGTGTGTGGTCATCAGCAGCATGGACAAGGTAGCCCCTGCATGTCCTCTGGAAGGTCACTCTCACCCTGACTAAGCAGTTACCATGGCGTGGCTAGGGCAGCCATAGTGCCAACAACATCTCTTGTAAGTGATATGTATGGGTGTCCTTTTGGTGCCGAATCACTTGCTAAACTGCTTGGTGATTGTGCAGACATCCCAGTTGTGGGTGCGCACATTTCCTCCAGTAGTATGCACTATGGGCTAGCTAGCAGACCGAATGCATCTAGTATGTGTAAGGTTGCCACACCTTCAGGGGTGCATCGGCTGCAGTGTTCCACTATTTGCTGGAGGGACAATGTCAGATAGTGGTGGTGTGCTGCTGATCATTTTTAGGCCTGCCATTTGTCTGCTGTCACCTTATGGATGTGCATAGAAATCCATGCACCACGTTTATGTTTGGTTTTATGTGTATCTTCTCTCAGCTGGACCCAGTTTATCATTTCCCACCAGCAGCGCCATTGCAGTATTGTGGATGTGTTGTTGGGTGATTATGCGTTACAGTGGTTAATGTATGGGTTGTTACTGAAGCCGTCTATCTGTCCAACCCACCTTCCACCCCCACCCCCCAATTAACTAAAATAAGTGGGCATTGGCACCCCACAGCATAAGACCAATGTGGGTGCTGCAAATTGCTGAAGGTGTAAACGTCACAGAGAAATATCAGATGGCCACAAGTGTATTTGGCAGTGCATCTACAACAACTACCCATCACACAGTGTCACTGATGTGGACCTACACCATAGCCTATCCCACCTAAGCTAGGTGCTGAGGACATGGTGCTGTGTGTCCACTCTCAATCTCAGGGTGAGCACGTGACCCACACAATGTAACAGTCAATAGCAACTCTGTGTCATCAACCTACACGTTCAGTAATTATATACAGGTTGAGGTGGGTATCTGGCTGCATAAATCATCTTGCTGTTATTTGTAGACGGATGATTTACATGTGCAGTGCATCATGGGTATGTGTGGTTAACCCCATCTTGGTAAAGAAAGCCAACAGGTCATGTGTTGGCCTGTAGTCCACCTGCAGGCAGCCAGGGGTGTATTAGCAGCTATGGCAGTGGTTCTGACCCAGTCCTCCCTGAAAGCCTAGGCAAGATGGGTGTTTATGAACGCACAAATTAAGATGCAAGATATATATAAGTAATCGCGATCTTTTGTCAAGCTGAGTGGTGTGTGGCCCTCCAGGACTGCTTGTCAACACTCCTGGACAACACCTCTGTCATCAACCATTGTAAGTGGCCAAGGTGCTGATGTGTAAGACATCAAAAAGGTCAGATAGAATGTGTAGCATGCATCTTTGCCTGTCACCACCAACAACATAGTTTTTCAGTATACAACTGCATGGTGGTGGTGAGAAATTACAAAGTATGTGACACAGTCTATCTATGCCTTCCATGTCTATGTCATCTGTGCTTTGCACACTCACACGCCTAAATGACAGAGGTGTAAGGCAGGTGTCCTCAGAGCCAGACCTATCGAGCCACAAAACACTCAGGTTGCAGGATAGCTCTGATGCATAGCGATCTCATGTGTAGTCATTAGGCCTATCCAGATTACCAGACAGACCAAGGGGTTCAAGGAGGACTGCTCCACAACCGCAGAGCTATGGAGAGGTGGGTCACCTGTGATCTCACAGTGTCTTGAGGCAAAAGTCATGCATCTGATCCCACAGTTGAGTAATGTGACATGTGTATCTGAGGCTTGTGTCATATATTACGTCATTTGCTACTGCCAACAACACCCTCAGTGCTGTAGCCTGAACCTTCATCAAACGCACCCTATACGGTGGCAGAACTGGAACATGAGAAGGTGCTGTGGCGGAGACTGCAACTCATAATGCACTCTCTGGAGTGGCTCATAGAGGATCAGATGTGCCATCCAAGATTATTGCAATGTCACAGTGTGTTTGCTGTCAGAAGAAAAATCATAACCCAAGGACACACAAACCACTGCTGATATTAGAGAGTAATGTCCCAGCAAGTCATATTGATTAGGCAGACTGTGTAAAGGGAAACAGTAGGTCTGTACCATAAGGAGAATTGGCAAATAATGTGGCACACGTCAGCCAGAATGTCTGTATGTCAGAACACCTACTTAAAATCAACGTGCTTGTCTGTCTCATGGCAAACCCCATCAGCTCAGTATGTGTGTTACGCAACCTAATGTGTATGTAGACTGTCCAGATAGAAACGGCCCCCAGCCCCTCCCCCCCCCCCCTTATGCCATCCCGAACATCATTGCTGGCCGCACATTGAGATGAAAATGATATATTGGGACTCATAGCTCCACATCACCAGGATGACTGTTAGACCACTCTGTTGTGCTGTGTGGTCTCCTGTGGATAGGGAGTGTTTGTGGTCTACCTTAAGCACACACAACCATATCACCATGGTGACTGATATGCCACTGTGATGGCCTCCATGACGCATGGGGATAGGGAGGCTGTATTAAACGGTGCAAGCACACACAAACATATTTCACGGTTGACGTATAGCCCACTTTGATGGGTCTCAATGACACCTTGTTGTGTTTGCATTTGTAGTGTCACTCATTGCAATGTCAAAGCCATAGTACATCACGTCATACGAAAGCCTAAGAAACATTGTGGAAGTGTTGATTACTTCAAGTCCAAAATGTGTAGACACCATATGATCACAAACTATCTTATGTGTCTAAAATAGGTGTCACTCACCAGTGTATATGCAAATTGTGCTGCGAATGTGCATATGTCTATGCGCTGAAATGCGTATTTGCGGTGCGCATTGTACATAATACGTCACGCAGCAGCGCCAGTTGCGTGGCGTACATGACTGTAAACCAGTTGAAAAATGGGCCAGCTGCGGTGCGCAGTCACACGTATGACGTTGTTAACCGATGGTCGTGGCGCCGATGGACATCATAGGTTGCTCTACGTTGCGTTTCGGGACGCAGATGGACGTTTGACATCGCTAAACCGCGCCATTTGAGGGGCACAGTTGTACGTAAGACGTCACTAATCTGCGCCAGTTGCGCGCGCATGCGCCAGTTGCGGCGCGCATGCGCGTGAATAACGCTGCGTGCAAGCACATGACAGTATCGGAAAATGGCGCCCAGACAAAGGAAAGCCCTCCTTTACTCCACGCGAGCTGCGCTCCCTGGCCCGCTGATTGCCAACAGGCAAGAGAAGCTGTTCCCGGGCCCAGCAGGCAAAGGGACAGCTCCAAGGTCCGCAGGGCATGGGAGCGGCTACAGCGAAGATTTAATCGCCTCGCTGAATACCCAAGGGAGGTAAGTGTATGGGGGCAACTCATTGGAATCAGATATGTAGCCTGTGTCCATTGCAGATGTCCATGCTGTAATATAAGGTTTTGTGAGTCAGGAATATCCAGCAGATGACCAGAAATCACATAATGTCTGTGTATCATATGTGACTGCTTTGTCCTGTACCCCTGGTGTTGGCTGGCAATGGTCACAAGAGGTTCTGATGCTATGGAATCTGCTGCTGTGGCCCTGCAAAACATACATGAGGAATGTACGCCATAAATCACCCTCAACCATCAATTCCACATCATATGGATATGGTGGGATGTGGATCTGGATCCAACACCTTGTGTACAAGCAATAGGCCCTGTGACATGTAGCATTACTGGTATGTAAGTCCACCCTGTGATATGGGTTACTAAACAAACGTTGTTGAATAGCCGCCCCCCCCCCCAATCCCCAGGGTCCTGAGAGCTCATCACAGTGGCCTATCCATCACCCTTGAGATATGGTTCTGTGTGTGCAGACAATTGAAGATATATCCATCCTATGCTAAGACTATCGCCTGAGACCATCACAGTGAGTCACCTGTCATCCTGGCTAGATGTTGTTGTGTGCTGAAACATTTTGCATAGAACCCTATCCCAGGAGAAGACAGAGCCCATCAGAGTGGGTCACCTGTCACCCTGGCTAGATGTTGTTGTGTGCTGAAACAGTTTGCATGAGCCACCCTATCCCCAGGAGAAGACAGAGCCCATCACAGTGGGTTGCCTGTCAGCCAGGGGATATGGTTGTGTGTGCTGAAACAGTTTGCATGAGCCACCCTATCCCAGGAGAAGACAGAGCCCATCACAGTGGGTCGCCTGTCATCCAGGGGATAGGTTGTGTGTGCTGAAACAGTTTGCATTAGCCACCCTATCCCAGGAGAAGACAGAGCCCATCACAGTGGGTCGCCTGTCATCAGGGGATAGGTTGTGTGTGCTGAAACAGTTTGCATTAGCACCTATCCCAAGGGTAAGACAGAGCCATCAGAGTGTGTCACCTGTCACCCTGGCTAGATGTTGTGTGTGCTGAAACACTTTGCATTAGGCCACCCTATCCCCAGGAGAAGACAGATCCCATCAGAGTGGGTCACGCCTGTCACCCTGGGTAGATGTTGTTGTGTGCTGAAACACTTTGCATTAGCCCACCCTATCCCCAGGAGAAGACAGAGCCCATCACAGTGGGTCTCCTGTCACCCTGGCTATATGTTGGTGTGTGCTGAAACAGTTTGCATGAGCCACCCTATCCCCAGGAGAAGACAGAGCCCATCAGAGTGGGTCACCTGTCACCCTGGCTAGATGGTTGTGTGTGCTGAAAAACTTTGCATTAGCCACCCTATCCCCAGGAGAAGACAGAGCCCATCACAGTGGGTCACCTGTCACCCTGGCTAGATGGTGTTGAGTGCTGAAACAGTTTGCATTAGCCACCCTATCCCCAGGGTAAGACAGAGCCATCAGAGTGGGTCACCTGTCACCCTGCCTAGATGTTGTTGTGTGCTAAAAAACTTTGCATTAGCCACCCTATCCCCAGGAGAAGACAGAGCCCATCAGAGTGGGTCACCTGTCAACCTGGCTAGATGTTGTTTTGTGCTGAAACAGTTTGCATGAGCCACCCTATCCACAGGAGGAAGACAGAGCCCATCACAGTGGGTTGCCTGTCATCAGGGGATATGGTGGTGTGTGATGAAACAGTTGCATGAGCCACCCTATCCACAGGAGAAGACAGAGCCCATCACAGTGGGTCGCCTGTCATCCAGGGGATATGGTTGTGGTGTGCTGAAACAGTTTGCATTAGCCACCCTATACACAGGAGAAGACAGAGCCCATCACAGTGGGTCGCCCTGTCATCCAGGGGATTATGGTTGTTGTGTGCTGAAACAGTTTGCATTGAGCCACCCTATCCCCAGGAGAAGACAGAGCCCATCACAGTGGGTCGCCTGTCATCCAGGGGATATGGTTGTGTGTGCTGAAACAGTTTGCATTAGCCACCCTATCCCCAGGAGAAGACAGAGGCCCATCACAGTGGGTCACCTGTCACCCTGGCTAGATGTTGTTGTGTGCTGAAACAGTTTGCATTAGCCACCCTATCCCCAGGAGTAAGACAGAGCCCATCACAGTGGGTCCCCTGTCAACCTGGGGATATGTTGTTGAGTGCTGAAACACTTTGCATGAGCCACCCTATCCCCCAGGAGGAAGACAGAGCCCATCACCGTGGGTCGCCTGTCAACCAGGCTAGATGTTGTGTGTGTGGCTGAAACGTTTGCATGAGCCACCCTATCCACAGGAGAAGACAGAGCCCATCACAGTGGGTCGCCTGTCATCCAGGGGATATGGTTGTGTGTGCTGAAAACAGTTTGCATTAGCCACCCTATCCCTAGGAGAAGACAGAGCCCATCACAGTGGGTCACCTGTCACCCTGGCTAGATGTTGTTGTGTGCTGAAACAGTTTGCATGAGCCACCTATCCCCAGGAGAAGACAGAGCCCATCACAGTGGGTCGCCTGTCAGCCAGGGGATAATGGTTGTGTGTGCTGAAACAGTTTGCATTAGCCACCCTATCCCCAGGGTAAGAGCAGAGCCCATCACAGTGGGTCACCTGTCACCCTGGCAGATGTTTTGTGTGCTGAAACACTTTGCATTAGCCCACCCTATCCCCAGGAGAAGACAGAGCCTCATCACAGTGGGTCACCTGTCACCCAGGCTAGATGGTTGTTGTGTGCTGAAACACTTTGCATTAGCCACCCCTATCCCCAGGAGAAGACAGAGGCCCATCACAGTGGGTCTCGTGTCATCCTGGCCTAGATGTTGTTGTGTGCTGAAACAGTTGCATGAGCCACCCTATCCCCAGGAGAAGACAGAGCCCATCACAGTGGGGGGCCTGTATTCCAGGGGATATGGTTGTGTGTGCTGAAACAGTTTGCATTAGCCACCCTATCCCCAGGAGAAGTACAGAGCCCCATCACAGTGGGTCGCCTGTCATCCAGGGGATATGGTTGTGTGTGTCTGAAACAGTTTGGCATTAGCCACCCTATCCCCAGGAGAAGACAGAGCCCATCACAGTGGGTCGCCTGTCATCCAGGGGATATGGTTGTGTGTGGCTGAAACAGTTTGCATTAGCCACCCTATCCCCAGGAGAAGGACAGAGCCCATCACAGTGGGTCACCTGTCATCCAGGGGATATGGTTTTGTGTGCCGAAACAGTTGCATTAGCCACCCTATACCCAGGAGAAGACAGAGCCCATTCACAGTGGGTCACCTGTCACCCTGGCTAGATGTTGTTGAGTGCTGAAACAGTTTGCATTAGCCACCCTATCCCCAGGTAGAAGACAGAGCCATCACAGTGGGTCCACCTGTCACCCTGGCTAGATGTTGTTGAGTGCTGAAACAGTTTGCATGAGCCACCCTATCCCCAGGAGAAGACAGAGCCCATCACAGGGGGTCGCCTGTCATCCAGGGGATATGGTTGTGTGTGCTGAAACAGTTTGCATGAGCCACCCTATCCCCAGGAGAAGACAGAGCCCATCACAGTGGGTCTCCTGTCATCCAGGGGATATGGTTGTGTGTGCTGAAACAGTTTGCATGAGCCACCCTATACACAGGAGAAGACAGAGCCCTATCACAGTGGGTCGGCCTGTCATCCAGGGGATATTGGTTGTGTGTGCTGAAACAGTTTGCATTAGGCCACCCTATCCCCAGGGTAAGACAGAGCCCATCAGAGTGGGTCCACCTGTCACCCTGGCTAGATGTTGTTGTGTGCTGAAAAAGTTTGCATGAGCCACCCTATACCCATGAGAATACATAGCCCATCACAGTGGTTCACATGTCATCCAGGTGATATGGTTGTGTGTGCTGAAACAGTTTGCATGAGCCACCCTACTCCCCAGGAGAAGACAGAGCCCATCACAGTGGGTCGCCTGTCATCCAGGGGATATGGTTGTGTGTGCTGAAACAGTTTTTGCATTAAGCCACCCTATCCCCAGGAGAAGACAGAGCCGCATCACAGTGGGTCGCCTGTCATCCAGGGGATATGGTTGTGTGTGCTGAAAACAGTTTGCATTAGCCACCCTTATCCCCAGGGTAAGACAGAGCATCAGAGTGGGTCACCTGTCACCCTGGCTAGATGTTGATGTGTGCTGAAACACTTTGCATTAGCCACCCTATCCCCAGGTTAAGACAGAGCCCATCAGAGTGGGTCACCTGTCACCCTGGCTAGATGGTTGGTTGTGTGCTTGAAGCACTTTGCATTAAGCCACCCTATCCCCAGGAGAAGACAGAGCCCATCACAGTGGGTCACCTGTCACCTGGCTAGATGTTGTTGTGTGCTGAAACAGTTTGCATTAGCCACCCTATCCCCAGGAGAAGGACAGGGATCCATCAGAGTGGGTCACCTGTCATCCTGGCTAGATGTTGTTTTGTGATGAAACAGTTATCATTAGCCACCCTATACCCAGGAGAATACAGAGCCCATCAAAGTGGGTCACCTGTCAACAGGGCTAGATGTTGTTGTGTGCTGAAACAGTTTGCATTAGCCACCCTATCCCCAGGGTAAGACAGAGCCCATCAGAGTGGGTCACCTGTCACCCTGGCTAGATGTTGTTGTGTGCTGAAACACTTTGCATTAGCCACCCTATACCCAGGAGAAGACAGAGCCCATCAGAGTGGGTCACCTGTCACCCTGGCTAGATGTTGTTGTGTGCTGAAACAGTTTGCATGAGCCACCTTCTATCCCCAGGAGAAGACAGAGCCCATCACAGTGGGTTGCCTGTCATCAGGGGATATGGTTGTGTGTGCTGAACAGCAGTTTGCAGAGCCACCCTATCCCCAGGAGAAGACAGAGCCCATCACAGTGGGTCGCCTGTCATCCAGGGATATGGTTGTGTGTGCTGAAAACAGTTTGCATTAGCCACCTATCCCCAGGAGAAGACAGAGCCCATCACAGTGGGTCGCCTGTCATCCAGGGGATCTGGTTGTGTGTGCTGAAAAACAGTTTGCATGAGCCACCCTATCCCCAGGAGAAGACAGAGCCCATCACAGTGGGTCGCCTGTCATCCAGGGGATATGGTTGTGTGTGCTGAAACAGTTTGCATTAGCCACCTCTATCCCCAGGAGAAGACAGAGCCTGCATCACAGTGGGGCACCTGTCACCTGGCTAGATGGTTGTGTGTGCTGAAACAGTTTGCATTAGCCACCCTATCCCAAGGAGAAGACAGAGCCTCATCACAGTGGGTCACCTGTCACCCTGGATAGATGTTGTTGAGTGCTGAAACAGTTTGCATGAGCCTACCGCTATCCCCAGGAGAAGACAGAGCCCATCAAAGTGGGTCGCCTGTCATCCAGGGGATCTGGTTGTGTGTGCTGAAACAGTTTGCATGAGCCACCTATCCCGAGGAGAAGACAGAGGCCCATGCACAGTGGGTCGCCTGTCATCCAGGGATATGGTTGGTGTGCTGAAACAGTTTGCATTAGCCACCCTATCCCCAGGAGACGACTGAGACCATCACAGTGAGTCACCTGTCAACCTGGCTAGATGTTGTTGAGTGCTGAAACAGTTTGCATGAGCCACCCTATCCCAGGAGAAGACAGAGCCCATCACAGTGGGTCATGCCCTGTCATCGGCAGGGAATATGGTTGTGTGTGCTGAAACAGTGTTGCATTAGCCAGTCCCTTATCCCCAGGGTAAGAACTAGAGCCATCCCACAGCAGTGGGTCACCTGGTCACCCTGGCTAGATGATTGTTGGTGTGCTGGAAAACACTTTGCTATTAGGCCACCCTATCCCAAGGGAGAAGATCAGAGCCCCTCAGAGTGGGTCACCTGTCATCCCTGGGGAGATGGTTGTTGTGTTGCTGAAACACTTTGCATTAGGCCACACCCTATCCCCAGGAGAAGTACAGAGCCCATCACAGTGGGTGCACCTGTCACCCTAAGGGACTAGATGTTAGTTGTGTGCTGAAGACAGTTTGCATGAGCTGTCACACCCTATCCCTCAGGAGGAAGACAGAGTCCCAATCAGCAGTGGGTCGCCTGTCATACAGGGGATATGGTCCTTGTGTGTGCGGATGAAACAGTTGTGCATGAGCCACGCGCTATTATTCCCCAGGAGAAGACAGAGGAGCCCATCACAGTTGGGTCGCCTAGTCATCCAGGGGTATATAGGTTGTGTGTGCTGAAAACTAGTTTGGGCATAGCCACTCCTATCCGGGGCTCAGGAGAAGGAGCATAGCCGATCACAGTGGGTCGCCTGTCATCCAGGGGATGGATGGTTGTTGTGTGCTTGAAAAAAGTTTGCATGAGCCACCCTATCACACAGGGAGAAGACCCGAGGCCCATCACAGTGGGTCGCCTGTCATACAGGGGATATGGTTGTGTGTGCTGACAACAGTTTAGCATTAGGCCACCCTATCCCCAGGAGAAGACAGAGCCCATCACCGGTGGGTCACCTGTCACCCTGGCTAGATGTTGTTGAGTGCTGAAACAGTTTGCATTAGCCAC
>CM066035.1:163212-193982 GCA_033557465.1 Ichthyophis bannanicus
CTGATTTGGCGTAGGGGGGTAGTTATTTAGTGTCATTGGAAAGATAAGGGACATAAAGGAACTTATACGGATTCTGGCATGTAATGGTAACCAATGCATTTCTTTCATGATGGTGTTATATGGTCAGATCTTGAGGAGCCAGAGAGGACTCTGGCGGCTGTATTCATGGCTAGGCAAGCGGGTTTAAAGTTGATTGAGGGAGGCCATGTAGGATGATGTTGGCAAAATCCAGGTGTGGGAGGACTAATGCCTGGAAGGTTGGTACGGAAGTCTGTGGGATCAAGTAGGAGCGGAGGTGACGTATAACATCAGAACCCTGGACTCTGTCCATCATAGAAGAGGGTACAGGAGTCATTCACATAGCCTGCCGCCTCCTACAATAGTAGGGACATTCAGTTCGCAAACGTCCCCCCATTGAATCCAGATGTAAAATATCTCTTACCTCAAGGAGCAATGGAATAGGTACCACATGTTCAACAGGGTTCTAGGTTCTCCCCCCCCCCCCCCCCCAATTTCCTCATACCAATGGAAAAAGGAGGTCACAGACACATCTTAGATTTCAGAGAACTGAACAAGTTCCTGTTCCAACAGACATTCAAAATGATTTCTCTAGGAAACGTACTTCCTGACCTACACAGGCAGAACTGCCTTTGTTCTCTAGATCACAAGGATGCGTACACCCATCTTCTCTGCCAACAAGCACAGCGAAAGTTCCTTTGATTCCTCCATCAAGGAAACCACTATCATAACAAAGTTTTCCCTTCAGCCTTGCGTCAGCACCCAGGAGTATTCACAAAGTGCATGTCTGTGGTAGCTGGTTTTGTCTGTACCAGGGAATATTTTTCTGCCCCTACTTGGACGATTGCCTCATCCAGGCACAGTCACAAACACATGCCCAGGCCTCTCTCTCGTACACAATGGCGTGGACTCCAATATCTAGGCCCTGTCAGAGATCTCCAGGAATCCTTTCTGACTCCCACGCAACGCTGGAGTTCATAGGAGCAAGGCTAGATACCAGACTGCCAAAGACCTACCTGACTCAGCCTCACCTGTCCGCGCAATTGTGCAACTTGTTTCGACAGCACTACAAAAGACTCACCTCTCAGCTCGAGAGATGCGTCACTGCTGGGTCACATGGCATCTACGGTGCATGTGGTCCCCTACGCTTGTCTCCACATGAGACCAGCCCAATGGGCCCTCTCTTCCCAGTGGACGCAAGCAACAGGCTGTCTCTCAGATGGGATAGTAAACTCAAACCGCCATACCCTGTCCCTGGACTGGTGGCGGTCAGCACAAAACCTGTTGGAGGGTTCACCTTTCCTGCAAACCCCTCCTCAGATCACATTAACAACAGATGCCTCCAAAGTGGGGTGGGCTGCACATCTATGGGACACCTCCACCCAAGCCACCTGGAATTGTCAGGAGAGTCATTTCCACATCAATCTGTTTTGAGCTCTGAGCCATTTGCCTGGCTCTTCATGTATTCCATTCCCTTCTACAGGCCAATAAAATACTACTTTACGCAGACAATCAGGTAGCTTGGTCTATGTGAACAAACAAGGAGGAACAGGCTCTCTGTCCCTTTGCAGCGAAGCTCTTCAACTGTGGTTATTTGCCAGAGAGCAGCAGATCCATCTCCTGCCAGTCTATCTCCCTGGCAATCAGAACTCTTGGCCATACAAACTCAGTCGTGTTCTGCTTCCGCACAAATGGTCTCTACACATGGACCAGCTCTGTAGAGTATGGCAACTCTGGGGACCTCAAGATTCCGACCTCTTTGCAAGTCCATCATATGCCAAACCTACCCGGTTTCTGTTCACGAATCCCAGCTCAGGGCTGCAAAGCGAGGGATGCTGTCCTCCTCAACTGGGGGCAGGGAATGCCTATATGCCTTTCCTTCCCATTCCCTTGATTGCCAAGACCCTATTCCAACGCCTGAGAGACAGAGGCAACATGATGCCTCATAGCCCCACGCTGGCAAACACAAGGTGTGATACCCTCTGCTTCTACATCTGTCCCAGGTTCCACCCCTGTACGTAGGGTCAGCTCCAGACTTACTGTCGCAGGAGGAGGGGAATATATGGCATACAAACCCCCTGTCTCTGCACCTCAGAGCCTGGCTACTGAAGGCTGTAACTGCTTTGGCCATCCCCTCACTCAGGAAGTGCATGATGTCCGTTATGCTTCCAGGAAAACCTTCCACAAGGCAGTCCTATGCCGACAGGTGGACGTGACATTTCATTTGGTGATAACAAAAGGTCTTCAACCCTCTTGTCATCCGTATATAAACATGTTTTGGATGAACTCCATTACTTATCAAACAATGGTCTCCAAACTGAAGTCAGTCAGAGTCCATTTTAAATGCCATTGCTGCTCCTTCTGAAACCCATCAATGGGACAAACCCATTTCATCCCATCCTCTCATATCCAGAATCATGAGAGGCCTGCATCTACCGAAACCTCCCCTTAGACCACCTCCAGAGGTATGTGTTCCCAATCTGCTTCTAGGCCAGCGTATGCTGCCTCCTCCTGAGCCCTTAGACACTACTTCCTTAAAGTCTCTGACCTGGAAAGTAAAATACCTTCTTGCAATCCATCAGCAAGTCGTATCAGTGAATTTCAAGCTACAGTGGCTGATCCACCTTACACACCGTTTCACCATGATAAGGTAATCCTAAGGACCATCCACACTTCATGCCTAAGGTGGATTCCTCCTTTCATTTGAAACAAGAGGTTTAGTTACCTGTAGTCTTTCAACAGCTGCCTGCTTCAAATGCAGAGAAGACTCTTCATACCTTGGACTGTGAAAAGAGCTGTTCTTTTCATCTGCAGAGGACCAAGCAACACGAAGGTCCTCTCAGCTATTCAGAGTCTCTGATCCTTTGCATTTGGGTACAAGCAGTTTCCAAAAGATCTCTATCCAACTGGATTGCGCCAATGTATTACCATTTTTATCTAACATAGCAAAACACCTTTCACTGGAGACCCATGTTTCCGCTCACAATGTGAGAGTCATGGCAGCCTCTCGAGCTTACCTCCATTCCGTCTATATTAACGACATTTGTGGAGCAGCTACCTGGTCCTCGGTTCACGGCCCACTACTGCTTGGATAAAGGCTCCCGCAGGCATGCTATGGTTGATCAGGCTGCTCTCCAACACCTCTTCCATACGTAATCCACTCCTAGCCGCCTCTCTTACAGGATGCCAGAGATCCATGGGGAGGAAGTGGAAGCCCTCCACAGGCCCTCACCACTCTGGGGATCCTTCCCTGGCATCTACATCTAGGGTGTCCTCACATGTGACGACTACGTCCTGCTTGTTCCTGGTGATAGCATAGTTAATCACCTGTAACAGGTGATCTCCGGGAACAGCAGGATGAGGTCATCACAACCCACCCATCTCCCCTAGCGGGTTATCTCTCTCTCTCTCTCTTTCCCTATCTATCTCTCTCTCTCTCTTTGTGTCAGCTTTAAACTCAACTGGAGAGAGGCAGTTGGGAAAGGCAGGAAGGCAGCACGCACGCACTGTAGGATGCTCCCAAAAGCTTTCCTATAGGGCGCTGGGGAGCGTTCCCACACAGGCTCAGTTGGTACCGATGCTACCCACATGTGAAGACTTATTCCTGGTGTTCCCGGAGATCAGCTGTTACAGGTGAGTAACTATGCTGTACATGACACACCACAGCAGTGGAGCAGAAGCAGCAAGATGCTGGCCACACAGATGTTTGTTTATGTTGCCCACCCACCAGAGGTAAGCAGTCACTGATGCCCCCACACATTGTTTTCACATCCACAGGTAGAGGATCTCCGGAAGAAGGGGCGAGAGTTGCGGCTCCATCACAATGATTACCTTGCCCGCCTCCAGAGGGCGGTGCAGTCAGAGCATGATGGTGAGTATTGGCAACCTTGCTGCCCAGTAACAAATGTCACATTGGCCCATCAGCCTGTGTGGTGCCTGCATATGTACATGTGTTATGTGGACACACATGATAATGTGCTGATGACTGTCATCTTCCACAGAGGGTGATGACAACGATGGAAGAGGCCACCACATCTGCCTATGCCCTGAGGCGCCCCCCTGCCCACCATGCCACAGAGGTGGAGGTGGTGGTGGTGGAGGAGGAAGCTGAGTGGAGGCCGAGGAGGAGGATGAAGAGCCGGCGGACAGTGCAGCGGAGGAGGGGGCTGATGGGGGCATGGAAGGGGTGGGGTGGCAAGGGGAGGGAGAGGGTGTGGCTGATGTGGGTGGGGGGGGAGGGGGGAGGGGTGGAGGAGGGTGTGGAGGGTGGGTGGGAGGTGGCAGGGGGGGAGGAGGGGATGTGTGGGTGTGGGAGAGTGATGGGGAACACAGTGCAGCACAGGGAACTGTGGGCTCCCGCCAGCCACGCCATGTCACTCCACCATCCAGGGCCACACACAGGTCACATGCACATGCCAACACCCAGGACCCCTGGCATTATGTGTGTGTGTGGTGGCAGGTGTGTGCAGGACCTGTATGTGGCCCTAGATGCCTTGGAGCGGCGTGTGCATCTCCTAGTGCACTCACACCAGTGGGCTGGTGGGAGCTATTCAGCAGGTGGCTGCCGAGGTGGAGCGGCTGCCCTGTTGGCGGCCATCCCCTGAAGGGCATCACAGGAGTCATTGATGGCGCCTGTGACGTCCACATGTGCCCTGTGCTGTCTTGTGTTCCATGCAGGGAGAGGGTGTAGCTGATGTGGGGGTGGGGGGAGGGGTGGAGGAGGGTGTATAGGGCGAGTGGGGGTGGCAGGGGGGAGGAGGGGGGTGTTTGGGGGGGAGGATGATGGGTATTGTCCCTATCCATACCATTGTTTTATATTCTGTCTTTTTGTACAATATACACACTGTTTCATAACTCGAAATGGTCACGTGTCTCCCTTAGCAACACACTATGGATGCAAGCATGGGATATGTGTGTAGACAGGTATGTGTTGTAAAGGGAGACATGGGTATCATGCGTGGACTGGCTCCACATGCAGTCGTGGGGGCTGACCATGTGTGTAGGTGTGTGAGACCAGGGTGGACCCTGAGATGTTGCAATATAGAGGATGTCCCAGGATACTGAGGCACGTGCATGCTGTGTGCAATGTGTGGGAACCGTTTCTGATGCAACATGCCTGTGTACCAATAGTAGAACTTGCAAACCAGTACGTCTGTGCTGGCAGGGTAAGATGTACTGATGAGCCCAGGAGCTACTCAGGGGTAAAGCTGTTGAGTGTGTCCTGGGACAATACATGTCACAGGGATGGTTGGTGAGTAACCATATACGTTTGTGGGGGGGCAGGCACATAGGCAGTGTTGCAGGCAGGGACAATGGTCACAGATGTGCGTCCAATGTAGAGGATATGACAGGATGTAAACTGTGACGGCTCCCAACACTGGACATGTAGCTCCAGGACATTCCCCCCCCTGTGCGACCTGGGAGGATATGTAAACCGCCACACTGCAGCCCAGGGGCTGGGATTATGACACAGTGCATGGCACACACGGCATGTGATGGCATCTGTGCAGTGCTACCTGGCAGTACAGACACCCCACCATCGAGGGGCCTGTGTGCGGGACACGACATGCATTTGCACACTACTTAGGGGAACACAGGGACACACATTGGAAAACACACGTTGTATGTACTGGTTAACAGCTGTTTATTAGACCCGCAGTCACCTCCTGCGTGGCCACCCGCGCCTCCCACGGCACACCACCCCCCGTGGTACTGCACCTTGTCCTGGTGCCTCAGGTGACGGTGCTGGTTATGGTGCTGGTGCTGGTACTGGTGATGGTGCTGGTGATGGTGCTGGTACTGGTGCTGGTGCTGATGCTTGCTGCCGCATTAGGCCCACAATGTCTTCGATTGCATTGGCAATGCGGGCAAGCGCCCCCGACCGCATCTCCTCCCGGATCATCCGCAGCTCCCTGGTATTTTCTCCAACAGCCATGTATAGATGCTGGAGTGCCTGATGAGTGCCTGTGTGTGGGACAGAGGGTGATATTTGAGATTCCTCTCCAGTACTAACTGTCACACATACACATGTCAAGCATATCCCAGAAGAAGAGCAGTCTGCAGAACAGTCATGCCTGCCACACTTACCAACGTTTAGATCTGTGTCTCCCATGAGCCATCCCCATGTCTGGAAGGTGGTCTGGATGAGGGGTCCTGAGAAACACAGATCTCACACATGGCACATTGCCACAGTTTAATATGTCAATGCCAGGTCTGCACACTGCTCGTCTGGGATAGGTCAGATGATCTGAGGGGGCCTAAGGACACATACACATATCTGGGGTGCCCCCATTTCTATAATGCTGGCGCACACTGCAGATTATGTTGTCAAATGATACTGACAATACCCATGACGAGGTCTCTGTCACATAGGGTATCTGGGTGACCTGCGATCATTGCTCTTCTCTTTGGGCTTATGTGGGTATATGGGCAAGCACAGTGTGCATGTGTGTGAGCCCCTCACAAATGCAGACACCTGACAAGCCATGCTACAGGAGGTAGAATCACAGAGGACATAAGACAACCCCCCAAAATCAGAACGCTATGCTATGTGGGCAATATGCAATCATTTTGTGGATGGTAGGACAACCCCGTCGGGATCGTGGTGTATGCTGTTACCCAACCTCTGCATTGCGCCGTGCTGCAGCAGTGTGTGTCCACAGCTCTTCAATGATTGGGTCCTTTCTGGTGGAGGGGTTTCATCTGGCACTGGTGCATGAATGGGGTGGTGTCTTGTGATCTCCTCGGAGCCCTCTGTGGCAGTGACGTCTGGGGTGTAGTCCTCTGGCTCAGGCTGCACGTGTGTGCTTGGGGTCCCGTCACCATTGCTGGTGCTGCCCCCAGACATTGTGGGCTGGGGCTCTGGCACATCCTCGGCCAATTGCACCTCCTCCTCCTCAGCTGGGGTCATGGTTGTGTAGTCACCTGGGTTGTGGAAAACCATACACAGCACAGATTGGTTTGCATGGTTCAACTACATACAACTGTTTAACACATCCACCCCACAATCAATGTGTGTTTGGCCTTGGCCTGTACATGTGCTACATAGCTACCACTACAGCTCCTGCTACCACTATTAGACATATATAGGCCAATACCTAGCAGACACATCGATGTGTACATCAGGGGTCCTCAAACTACGGGACGAGGGCCACATGTGGGCCGCCAAGGAGATGTATGCAGCCCGACGGGTGTTTTTGCCGCCGCTGCCAGTCTCAGGGGCAGCTCTACCCAGGACCGCAGCATTCATTGAGCAGCAGCCCAGCTAAGTTAACACCTTACAAACCTGCTACTGCCGCTGCTGCCTTGGCAGTGGCATAATCAAGCATCCCGCGGGGCTCCCCCTGCTCTGCAATGTCCTCCATGCAGCCTCAGTGTTGGCTGTCAGAGCCGCGCAAACAGAAAGAGCTTCTCCTCTCGTGGCTCTGTTAATCCCGCCATGGGGCTGATGGTATTTTCTATCAGGCCCGTGGCGGGATTGACATGGCCGTGAGAAAGAGAGATACTCTGCCTTCGCGCGGCTCTGACAAGCCCACACTGAAGCCGCATGGCGGACGCGGCAGAGCAGGGGGGGGGGGCCCCACGGGATGCTTGAATCTGCTGCTGCCAAGGTGGAAGCAGCAGCAGTAGCCGTGTTTGGTTTATTTCATACCCTATCTGGCCTGATGGGGGTGGAGGAGGTTTGGAGTGGTAATTGGCTATGGGGGGGAGAGGTAAGACTGGAAATGTGCTGATGTGGGGGAGGGGGTTAGGACAGGTCCTGGCCTATGGGTGGTGGTAAGATTGGAAGTGGGATGATGGGGGGCCTAGGATAGGGCTCAAAATGTGCTGTTGGGGGTGATAAGATTGCAAATGGGCTGATGGTGGAGCTAGGAGAGGGCTATCAATAAGCTTTTGGGGGGGCTGGGGTTTGGAAAACTTCTGGAGGGACTTGGATAGGACTGGAAATGGATGTGGAGCTAGGACTGGTACTGGGCTGATGTTGGGCCAGGGATAGGATTGGAAATGAGCTGATGGGGGGCTAGGACTGGAAATGGGCTGATGCATGGACTAGAGGGGAGCGGATGCTGGGTGTGGCTGGAAATAGACGGGAGGTGAGGTTGGGCGAGGATCAGAATGGGATGGAGCTGGACAAATGATATTGTGTGGGAAAAAATCTTTTTGATGGAGGTAAAAGTTATCTACAATTGGACAGATAGTGGGAGAGTAAGTGGGGATTGAGGATGGGGGTCTAACATTGAGTGGATGACCTAGGAATGCGGAAAGAGCACAAGGAGAAAGATTACTATGTTAAAGCGGATGTAGACAGAGAATGGAAAACAATACTAGATGTGGGGACGAACGGACAAATGGAAAGCAGATGATGGGGAGTTAGCAGAAGACCCAAAGAAACCAGTCTAACATGGCTAGAGCAATTGCCACTGGAAAAACAAAACCAAAATGGTAGGAAACATTCTCTGTTTTTTGTATTTCTGCATGTTTCGTTTGGGGTTTGTTCATAGTGTTTATTTCAACCATATTCCGGCCCTCCAATGGTCTGAGGGACAGTGAACTGGCCCCTGTTTAGAATGTTTGAGGACCCCTGGTGTGCATTATCCTGCAGAAGGACCATCCCTGCTCAGCAGTGCTTAGATTAGACACAGACATAACACGTACAGGTCTGAGAGGGGGCTTGTAGCAGACATGTAGCCACATGTGCAGAGCAGATATAAAAAGTGATGATGCTAATGAAACATGTGGTTGGAGGGCAGCAAAACACAGAGTAAGAGGGGTGGAATGGGGGACAGCACACTCATGAGCCAAAGGCAGAGGGTGGGAGATGATCCAGGGGAGCAGGTATGAGGAGGTGTTAATAAGAAGCCTGATGCACATCCAAAGGGCAGGTACTCTATGGGTTGGGAGCAGCAAGGTGTGATTTGGGTACCTACCTGCCTGGGGATGGGCAGTGTCCAGTGCCTCTGGCAGTCCATAGAGGTATATTGGCCCTAGCCACTCCGCCATCTCCTGCTCCAGGGGTGTTAGGGAGGGTGTAAAGGGGCCTCCCCCTCCAGTGCCCACGGCATGCCGCCGCTCTGCCATCATGTGTGCACGCACACCCCTCTTTATGTCGTTGAACCTCTTCCTGAGGCTGTCGAGGTCTCTGCTTGGGCCCCCTGCTTTTGCCACCGCCTCCTGCACCTCCTCCCACACCTGGGTGCGTGTTGCAACAGTGGTGGTGTTGCTTAGTCGTCCATATAGGACATCATAATTTTCAAGAACAGACACCAGCAGGATGTGGTTTTCCTGCGGTGTGAATTTCTGAGCCCTCTTCCGTTGCAGAGCTGGCACCGCTATGCGCCTACGTTTTGTAATGAGAGGACCCTGTATGGGCTGGGCCGATGGGCCTGCAGCCTCCACCACACTCCCTGCCATATCTGTCTCCTCCCCAACAGGTGGCCCCACCTCCCTCTCCCTCTCCACTCCTGCCCTGTCCTGTGGCTCCATCTCCCTGTCCTCTCCCTCCATGTCAGACATTCCTTCTCTTGCCCCTCTCAGCTCCACCTCACACCTCAATCCTCTCCCTGCTATCTGCTCTTTACCTCACCTCCTTTCTCACTCACCTGCTCCTTGCCTCCCCTCCTCTCTGTATCCCCTGCTGTACCTCACACCTATCCTCCACAACCCAGCCTCTACCACTCTGACCCGCAACACACTAACTTAGCTCTACTAGACACCTGCTTCTCTCTCTCTCTCACTGACACCACACACCTTCTCTCTCCCTCGCCTACCAACAACCCCTCAACGTGCAGCATGTGTACAGGTTTATTTATAGGGTTTTTTACGTTGCGCGTGTGCAGTTGCGTGAGCATGTTGGCTGCACAGTTGCGCCTGTGCAGTTGGCTGTGCGCATTGTGCATGCACCATCCAGAAGCGGGAAAATGCATGCTTGTGTGTTGCGCCGTCAACTACGCAGCACACGCGCTGCTGCCATGCACACTGTGCATGCGCAGTTGGCTGTGCCCATTGCGCATGCGCCACGCAGATGCAGGACATGGGTGCATGCGTACGTTTGCACGTGAGACATGGCGCATGCACAGTGCTGCATGTGCGCAGGGCATACGCCATACGCACAGCCAACTGTGCATCGCAGCTGTCGCGCTCGTGCACCTGCGCATGCCTAACACGCGCTATGTAAAAAGAACTCTATAAATAGTCCTGAGCACATGTTGCACATTGAGGGTTTTTTTTGTAGGCGAGGGAGAGAGAAGGTGTGCGTTGGCAGTGACGGAAGGAGCGAGTCTGAATCAGGTGTATTGTGGAGCATGACTGTGTTTGTGATTGTTGTTGGTTGTATTGTGTGGCTGTGTTTCTGTGTGGTGTGTACGGTGTGTGTCTTGGTCAGGGAAGTGTTGTCTGTGTTTGAGTGGTTTAGAGGAGCAGGGCGGGTGGAGGTTATGGCGGCCTTTGTGTTTGCTGCAGCTGCAGCGCGAGGTGGGCAGGTGGTGCGGTTGCGTGACAGGGGAGATGGTGTCTATGGGCTGAGGTACAGGGCATGGGTGTAGTCCCGCAGCAAATCAGACCTGCAGCTGTGGGGGCAGGGCAGGCAGGGGCTTGCCCGCACGGCGCAGGAGGCATGCTGAGGTGCAGGCTTGCCAGCCATGCCTCTACAGGCCCAGGGCCCAGCTCCAGGGCATGCAAGAGGACCAGGTCATCTCCCTGTACAGACTGAGCACAGGGGCTATTAGGGAGCTCTATGAGGATCTAAGACCTGACCTCGAGCCCCTGACTGATCGGTCACATGCCATACCGGGTTTGGTCAAGCTCCTTGCTGCCCTATATTTCTTTGCCTCTGGCTGTTTCCAGTCATCTGTGGCCGCAGTGAGTGGCATGAGCCGCCCCACTTTCTCACGCTGTCTCCACCAAGTACTGCGTGCCATGGTCAGCCGGGTGCAGAATTATATTTCCATTCCACACACTAGGCAACAGTAGTGGACCCTGAACCAGGCCTTTAAGGCGTTAGCCGGGATACCACACGTGATGGGAGCTATTGATTGTACACATGTTGCCCTGGTCCCGCCTAGAGACAGGGAGGTAGTGTTCCGCAACCGCAAACACTATCATTCCCTGAATGTTCAGGTTGTATGTGATGCAAATATGCATATTCTGAATGTGGTCCCCAGGTTTGCAGGGTCCACCCATGACGCCTATATCCTGCATCACTCGGCACTATTCCAACAATTTGAGGCAGGACAGTATGAGGACTGCATATTGCTGGGTGGGTGTTTCCCATTTCTGACATGCACATGGTGCTCATGTGACTAGGCGTATGTGCAAATGTGTGTCTTGGAGTAGATCACTCATTGTGTGTGTGTGTCATCTGCCTGTGTGGGATACAGCGATATAGCGGGAAGGGTGGGGGGGGGGGTTGCCCTCCAAATGCGCCCTGCTATGGTGCTGTGTGATGCTGGTTGATTGGATGCGAGCATTTGTGTGGTTGTTACATATTATGTTGTCGCCAATCCATACAGCTAGCCCTTGTCTGGTGTTTCTTAGGTTCCCCCACTCAATCTGTAATAGGGTAGACACCCAGGAAGCTGTAAAAAACATGAGGAGTGATCTAGCTAAGCTTGATGAATGGTCTTAAATTGGCCAGCTAAGATGTCATGGTAGGAAATGTGAGGTCAGGCTTTTGGGCTGAAGCAATCCAAGGGAGCACTATTGTATAGGGGGTGAAGTACTCTTGTCCACTACAGAAGAGCGGGACCTAGGTGTGGTTGTGTCTGCTGATGTCAAAGTAGCTAAACAGGTTGAAAAGGCGAGGGAAAAAGCTAGAAGGCTGGCTGGGTGCATACAGAGATGAATGGCTAGCATAAAACAGGAAGGGAGAATGCCTCTGTATATGTCTTTTGTGAGACCTCATTTGGAGTATAGTGTGCAATTCTGGAGACTACACCTTCAAAAGGATGTGCACAGGATGGGGTCGGAGCAGAAGGTGGCTACCAAAATGATTAGTGGTCTTCATTATACAGCATATGAAGACAGACCGAAGGATCTTAGGATGTACGCCTTGGGGAAAGGAGGGATAGAGGTGATATGATGGAGATGTAGAAATACCTCCGTGCCATATATGTTGAGGGAGAGAGTCTCTGCAAATTGTAAGCAAGTTCAGCTACGAGGGAACATGGGATGAGGGTGGAGGGAGATACATTCAGGGGTGATATGCCACCATATTTGTTTACTGAATAGGTGGTGGATCCATGGAATAGGATGGTAGAGAGGAGGACAGTAACTGCATTCCAAACAGCATAGGACAAACACAGAAGATCTATAAAGGTAAAAAGGGGACTGTTGTACCTGTTGTTATGGACGGACAGACTAGATAGGCCATGTGGTCCTTTGTGTCATCATATTTCAATGTTGCAATGCTGCCATAGTTGTGATGTCATATGTTTCTTTCAGAATGTGTTATGCATTTGTTTTGCACATATATACCCGTGTCCATTTGAGGGGACATGAGCTCATGCTTTAACTTACCTCATGTCTTTCTACAGGTGATGCAGGATATGGGTGTCGCCCCTGGTTGCTGACTCCTGTGCGTCAACCATGGACAAGTGCAGAGCAGAGGTACAATGAGGCCCATGCCACCAGCCGCTCTGTCATAGAGCGCACCTTTGGCGTTTTGAAGAGTCGCTTCAGGTGTCTGGATAGGACAGCGGCGCCTTACAATATACTCAACAGACTGTGGCAGAGATCATCATAGCCTGTTGCATCCTGCACAACATTGCTCTCAGGCACAATATCCAATCGGGGCAGCACTCAGCCTTTAAAAGTCGCAGCGCTATCGGGCGCTCCTGCATCCCCACTATCATCAGCTCTCCCTGGGCAGGGATCGAGCCTCCAGCGGGGGTGCCGCGGCGGGAAACTGCAGCCATCTTCAAAGTGCTGTCCAATTGGGGCAGCACTCAGCCTTTAAAAGTCGCAGCGCTATCGGGCGCTCCTGCATCCCCACCATCATCAGCTCTCCCTGGGCAGGGATCGAGCCTCCAGCGGGGGTGCCGCGGCGGGAAACTGCAGCCATCTTCAAAGTGCTGTCCAATCGGGGCAGCACTCAGCCTTTAAAAGTCGCAGCGCTATCGGGCGCGCCCGCGCCTGGCGGGCCCGCGCCTGAGGGCCTCGCCAGAGGGCCCTTTGGCGTGGCCCTTAGGCGTGGAACGGGGCGGGAGTCTACGCTAAACGATTGTACCATCAGAATTCAGGCCACATAACTCCAGGATACGAAGCACGAATGTACAGCACCACCAAGAAAAACACCTCATCAGAGACATAAGTGTAATCCTTCCCAGGTACTGAACTAACTAACTTTACTTTTACCATTATCTATTCCCTATTGGTAACCTATACTGTGCATTTCATTTGTATGAATACAATCTCCTCAGCTTATCCTCTTATGAATATATTTGTGCTGCATAGTTACACTAGTTACCCCAACAAGAGTACCAACATTTTCTGCCATCATTGTCTTACTTACAGCGTATGTACAACTTACTACCTCATTACAGCATATAAGCATGTTTGCATATGCAATCGTTTGACATCATTATCTATTGCTTTATACTCCTTATTAATACTGTACTAGCCCCACTACTGCTGTGTAATCTGCAGTGAGATCCTCTCCATATCGCGATCACTCACCACTATACACACAATATGGCCTCACAATTATTGGCCCTTGCCATAAGAACATAAGAACATAAGATATGCCATACTGGGTCAGACCAAGGTCCATCAAGCCCAGTATTCTGTTTCCAACAGTGGCCAATCTAGGTCATATGTACCTAGCAGTTTCCCCAAGGGACACAGGTTCCACAATGCTTGTATTGGTTCAAGCATTGATATCCTGGGTCCCTTCTTAATAATGGTTTATGGACCTTTCCTCCAGGAACTTGTCCAAACCTTTTTTAAACCCAGCTACACTAACAGCCTTTACTACATCCTCCGGTAACAAATTCAAGAGTTTGATTACACGTTGAGTGAAAAAATATTTTCTTTTATTAGTCTTAAATAGTTTACCCTGTAGCTTCATTGCATGTCCCCGAGTCTTTCTATAGTCTGATAAGGTAAACAATCGATCTACGTTTACCCGTTCCACTCCGTTCATTAATTTATAGACTTCTATCATATCTCCCCTCAGCCGTCTCTTTTCCAGGTTAAAAAACCCCAACCTTTTTAGCCTTTCTTCATAGGAGTAGCCTTCCATCCCCTTTACCATTTTGGTGGCTCTTCTCTGAACCTTTTCTAAAATTGCTATATCCTTTTTAAGATATGGCGACCAGAATTGCACACAATATTCAAGGTGCGGTCTCACCATGGAACGATATAGAGGCATTATAATATCTTTTGTTTTATTTTCCATTCCTTTCCTTATCATACCTAGCATTCTATTTGCTCTCTTGGCCGCCGCTGCACACTGGGCCGAGGGTTTTAACATGGTATCCACAATGACGCCTAAATCTTTTTCCTGGGTGGTGGTTCCTAATGTGGAACCTTGCATCGTGTAACCATAGTTTGGGTTGTTCTTCCCTAGGTGCATAACCTTGCACTTGTCCACATTAAATTTCATCTGCCATTTTGATGCCCAGTCTTCCAATTTATCAAGATCCTCTTGCAATTTACCACAATCCTCTTGGGTTTTAACAACTTTAAATAGTTTTGTGTCATCTGCAAATTTGATAACCTCACTCGTTATTCCACTTTCCAGGTCATTTATGAATATGTCAAAAAGCAGCGGACCCAGCACAGATCCCTAGGGTACAACACTATTCACCTTTCTCCATTGGGAAAATTGGCCATTTAGCCCTACCCTCTGCTTTCTATCTTTTAACCAGTTCCTGATCCACAATAGTACACTGCCTCCTATCCCATGACTCTTTAGTTTTGCCAAAAGTCTCTGATGAGGGACCTTGTCAAAGGCTTTCTGAAAGTCCAGATACACAATATCAACCGACTCACCTTTGTCCACCTATTTATTCACTCCTTCATAAAAACATAACAGATTAGTAAGACAAGATCTTCCTTGTCTAAAGCCATGTTGGCTGTCTCCCATTAGGTTGTGACTATCTACATGCTGAGTAATTTTATTCTTTATGATGGTTTCTACCATCTTTCCAGGTACTGACGTCAGGCTCACCGGCCTGTAGTTTCCCGGATCACCCCTGGAACCCTTTTTAAAAATTGGTGTTACATTGGCGATCCTCCAATCTTCAGGTATTAGAGATGATTTTAATGATAGTTCACAGATTACTAATAGCAGGTCTGCAATCTCGTATTTCAGTTCTTTCAACACCCTTGGATGTATACCATCCGGCCCAGGTGATTTGCTACTCTTCAGCTTATCTAATAGTTGTAATACATCTTCCCGATGTATCGATATTTCCTTCAATTCTTCCGCACCTTTAAATACCACTTCAGTCATGGGTAACATCCCTACATCTTCCTCAGTAAAGACTGAAGCAAAGAATTCATTCAGTCTCTCCGCTATCGCCTTGTCCCCTCTTAGTGCTCCTTTAACCCCTTTATCATCTAATGGACCAACTGACTCTCTCACAGGTTTTTTGTTACGAATGTACTTGAAAAGGTCTTTACTTTGCGTTTTTGCTTCCGCAGCAAGCTTTTTCTCAAATTCTCCCTTTGCCTGCCATATCAATGCCTTGCATTTGACTTGCCAGTGCTTGTGCTGTTTCCAGGTTTCGTCGTTTGGCTCTTTTTTCCATTTCCTGAAAGATGCTTTTTTGGCAACAACAGCCTCTCTGACCTCACCTTTAAACCATGCTGGCAGTTTTTTGGACTTACTTCCATTTTTCTTAAAGCGTGGAATACAGCTGGTCTGGGCTTCCAAGATAGTATTTTTCAACAACAGCCAAGCCTGATGTACGTCTTTAACCTTTGCAACTGCTCCTTTTAGTTTTTTCTTAACTGTTTTCCTCATTTTATCATAGTCTCCCTTTCGAAAGTTTAAAGGTAGTACTGTGGATTTCCTTACTATCCCTCCTCCACTAATTAAATCAAAGGCGATCATGCTATGATCACTATTGCCAAGTGGCCCCAACAACCTTATCTCTTGCACTAGATCTGGTGTTCCACTAAGGATTAGGTCTAATATGGCTTCCCCTCTAGTTGGTTCATGAACCAGCTGCTCCAAGAAGCAGTCATTTATTTCATCTAGGAACTTTATCTCCCTAGCATGTCCTGACGTGACACTGGGACCCAGTCGATACCGGGGTAGTTGAAATCACCCATTATTATTACTGCGCTGGAACTTTTGTTAGCTTCCTTGATTTCTTTGAGCATTTCATCATCCATTTGGTCATTCTGGCTAGGCGCTCGATAGTACACCCCCACTGCCATTGCCTTCCCCCTTTTACATGGAATTTCAATCCATATAGATTCTACAGCAGATTTTGTTTCCTGCAAAACTTTAATCCTTTCTGACTCAATGCCCTCTCTAACATAGAGAGCAACCCCTCCACCAATTTGATCAGCTCTATCATTACGATATAGTTTGTACCCAGGTATCACAGTGTCCCACTGGTTGTCCTCCTTCCACCATGTCTCTGATATTCCAATCATATCTAACCTCTCATTTAGTGCTATATATTCTAACTCTCTCATCTTATTTTTTAGACTTCTAGCATTTGCATACAAGCATTTTAGAGAATGTATTTTATTCATATTAATTTGGCTATTGTTAGACATGGGTAATTTGGGATCTTTAAGCTCTGTCTGCTCCATACTTGAGGGCATTTGGGCTACTTTACTCTTTTGTGGAACCTCTCTGCTTTTGGTAGTATCCTTCAAAGATACATTCTTCCGGACCATCCGCTCTTGGGCGACTGTCGGCTTTCCCCTAATATCTAGTTTAAAAGCTGCTCTATCTCCTTTTTAAAGGTTAATGCCAGCAGCCTGGTTCCATCCCGGTTAAGGTGAAGCCCATCCCTTCGGAAGAGCCCCTCCTTTCCCCAGAATGTTCCCCAGTTCCTAACAAATCCAAAACCCTCATCTCTGCACCATTGTCTCATCCACGCATTGAGACTCTGGAGCTCTGCCTGCCTTTTGGGTCCTGCGCGCGGAACAGGAAGCATTTCGGAGAATGCTACCCTGGTTGTTCTGGATTTCAACTTCCTACCTAAAATCCTACCTAAAAGCCTAAAAGCCTGTCAATGACTACAACTTCACACAGGGAGTGTTGAATCCATATTGCAGCTCTGTGGCTCAACACACAAAGCCATGAGTCGATGGGTAGAGGTTCATGACCTGAGTGTGGATCATGTATTGCATGTCCCTGTGGGCAGGTATTATCATACAGTGCAGGTACTGCATCAGCATGCACAACCCCAAATGATTTGGCCTGCAAGAGGCAAGGGTACAGACACCTATCAGTCACACAGAGACTCCACAGTCCACAGCTGCCTGGAAAATCAGCCTGATAGCACCAGCACACTGAGCGGGTGTTAATGTGAGAGCGCGCTACTAGTGCCTGCACAATGAGCACACATTAACAATGCTTGAGCTGATATGGGGACCAAAGAGGCCGGCAGGAATGCCAGCCATCCTCACGTTTACACAGCTTGGCGATGTGAGTGTATTTGTCTGTGTCTCTCCAGTGTTCTGCAGCCTTCTGCACTGCACTGTGCCTCGCGTTGCCTATGCTGATCCCAGCGTTAGTCTGCAAATGTGCATGATGAGGAGCAGAGGATTGTGGGTATGGCCTTAAACAGGGCATTTGGCCCAGGATGTACCTGCTTCAGAGGTAGAGTCAATGACTGAGATTTCGTAGTACCTGTCCGCCATGTGAATGGCACCGACATGCACTGTTCTAGGAAGGTCCCGGTCCAACAGGGGCAGGACACAGGGCCACGATGTGATAGCCACCTTTGGCACTGTCATAACACACTACAGACATAATCTGTCACCCACTGGCAGTGATGTGAATCTGCAGCAGTGGAAGCTCTGGGGACCAGGATCTGGGCACCCATCCTCCCCTTAGGGTGACCGCTGACACTGCTCAGTAGCACGGTTTGTAGCTGCTCTGTGCTTGTAGCACACATTGTCAGTGCATCTTACTGAGCTGAAGTGATGGATCAGTGCAGACTGATGTTCCATGTGTGTAGTGCCTCATGGGTACTGTAGGGGCTAACCTATACTGGCACACACAGCAGACAGTTTAGGCAGAGACCTGCAGTGGCTTTGTATCCAGCCATCGCTATGCAAAGAGGTGTGGAGGTGTAACTTACTGTTTATTGCAATGTCTCCACTGAAGAGTTGGAGTAGTCAGGCGCTTGCTGGATACTGTAGGGCCTATGCCAAGCCAGACAGGTAAACCGCAGGGCCAATATCCAGTCCTCTACATTTGGGCTGATGGTATTCCAGGGCATCAGAGTCCTAGTAGATGGCACAGGGTGCTAAAAGACAGACAGTCCCTGTCCCCAAGAGCTGAGAATGCAGTCCAATAGGAGCATTAGCTGTACAAACAGATTTCCGCTCTCCCCAATCAATTGTAGAGTGAGAGATGAGTTCACAGTGTACTTCAGGGCCTACATCAGTCCAAGCAAGTGACCATGGGGCCAGTATCTAGCACAGCACATTTGAGATGACAGTACCCCAAGTAAGCAGAGGTCTACTGGGTGGCGCAAGTTGCTGAAAGACAAGCAGTCCCTTTCTCCAAGAGCTGAGAATCCAGTCCAGCCATACCATACTGCTTGGGAAGGGTATGTTTGGAAAATTAAATGGTTATAGCAGTGGCAGAAGTGCGTAGAAAGAGACACTTCATTCTCAAAGCGTGCCTATGGGCTCCTCCAGTCCACTGAAGAATCTAATGAGAGATATCTTTACGAGGAACGTAGAAAGAGCTGCTGTTGCCTGTGCAACCATGAAAGAGCAGGTGTCTGATGCCATCTCCACAGAAGGGCAAAGGAAGGTTGACACTGTACAGAGTGGGGGGACCTGTAAGAAGCAGCAAGTTAAGGCAACTGAGCAGAGCAGCAGGGGTGCCAAACACCCTGCTGAAAAAATGTGAGGATGGTCTTGTCTAGTTGGGGAACAGACTCAACTCCATATCATTTTTGCTAATGGTCATGTTGCTTCACATCATTGTAATGCAATGTGTGCCTTTGAGTCAGTCCTGACTCCTGGTGACCCAGAAGCTCCTGGGTTTTCTTGGCAGTGTCACCGGAAGTAGATTGCCAGGCCTTTCTTCCAAGGCAACAGAGGTTAAGTGACTTGCCCAAGGCCACAAGGAGTGCTAGTGGGAATTGAACGCTGGTTGCTTGGTTACCAAGCCAGTGTTCTAACCACTAGGCTACTCCTCCACTCCTCATTGTAGTTTACTGTTATTTCTGGAGTTGGCACAACATCAAGGATTATTTACTAGAGTTCCTCCTAAACTCTAAGGCAAAAATTTGCTACTTCTACATGTGATTTGTAAAACGTCACAGTGCATATGCAATGTTGGGGAAGATATGTGTAAGAGACAGTTCCTTCTCATCAGAGCTTACAATCTAATCAAGACAGACAATAGAACAACTGGGGACTAGGGGAAATCTAGGGAAATGTAAAGATGCGCATAGGTGGTGAACAGGAGACTAAAGGGATCACTTCCCGCTCAACCCTGTGGAATGAATGCAAGGCAAACTTAAACGGCACAATTATCAATCATCAGGCCTGGAGGAATAAAGAGGGCTCAGAAACTGGCCCAGATGGAGGAAGAGGTAGCTATTCTAAAGAAACAGTTCTTGTTTACCCCACAGGTAATTGTTTTAATCAATAGGTTCAGCTAAAAGGGGAATATGGTAAGCTGAACAGCCAAACCGCAGGCCAGGAAGTCTTTATATAAAGACTATTACAACACTAACAGCAATTGCACTCTAGAAGTAAGCTCTTTTGAGCAGGGACTGTCTTTTTGTGTTTTCATTGTACAGCGCTGCGTGCGCCTGGTAGCGCTTTATAAATGCTTAGTAGTAGTAGTAGTAATAGAAGTACAATCATTGCCATTGTAGACCATCATTGCCCAACATTTTAAAGAATTCTACCAAAATTTGTACCCTTTGGAGGTCTCTGGTTCATCAGAAGTATTAGGGCACTTTCCATGGTACATCTGCTTCTCTCTGAGGAAGATAGAGAATCTTCTCCACCAAAATTGAAATTTCAAAATTCTCTCCTTTTTCCAACAAACTTCCCCTCCAAAATCAAATTCAAATTTCCCACCTTTTCTTCAACGAACTTTCCCACCAAAATTCAAATCTCCACTTCAAACCCACCAATCCGGTTTGATGAGCACTATATATGAGAACAGGCACCCACTGCATAACCACTTCACCCTGAAGAAAACCACAGCACGATGCCTGAAACGTCGGCTCCACTTACGGAGGGGCATCTTGACCCGGGAAAAAACTGCAAAGTGAGAATCTCTTAGCTGCTGTGGAGAAAGAGAACTTGTTGGTTCCAGAAAGTAAGCTGATTGATATACTAACTGCAATAGCTTTACAGATTATTTGTAATAACTTGAAAGAAAGCCAACCTTTACATGTCCACTTCTGGTGGAAGTCAATGCTACACATATGTAAAATGGAGAAAGTGTAAGCAGAGAAGGACCGCCATTCATCCAACAATATGGTGCACTGGCAGTCGTTGGAGGCTTATCTGTCTAAGCTGTGATTCTCCTTTATGGAATGTAATGAGGGTTATTGGGATCAATGGTGTTGTGCAATGAAGGTAGAATCTTATTTGTGCCTTTTAGCCCTTACGGGTTTAGTTAATTATCATTATCTTTATCTTTACTAGGTTGCTTAATATACCGCTTACGTCATAAAATTCAAGCAGTGCACAATAAACAAAAAAAGATGAATGCTGAAACAGGAGGAAATGAACACCAGTTAATAACAGGACAGCAGAGGATGACAGAAAGAGATAGAAAATTAAGAGAAGGGCAAGAGAAGCAAAGATTCAAGGGGGAGTGTGTGGAAAGTTGAAGGCATGTAAAAACAGATGAGTCTTCAGTTCCGCTTTGAAGCAAGTAAAGGAGGGTTCTGACTTAAGGTTACGGGGGAGGGAGTTCCAGAGAGAGGGTGCTCGAAAGAACAAAGCAGAGGAGTGAGTGTGTTCAAGGTGAGCCTGAGTAGAGGAGGGAAGCGCTAACCGATAATTATGAACAGAGCGTAGGAGATGGCGAGGAATGCGATGTTGTAGAAGATCTGCAAGGTAATGAGGTGTAGAGGAATGAATGGTCTGATGTGCAAAGATGAGGATTTTGTACTGAATCCTAAAAACATACTGGCAGCCAGTGAAGATGTGCAAGGAGGAGGGGGGGGGGTGACATGATTATACCGAGAAGAGGAGGTGAGAATGCATGTGGCAGTATTCTGTAAAAGTAAGTACAATTGGGAATGTGAAAGGCCAGTGAGGACAACATTGCAATAATCAATCCTGGAGACAATGAGAGTTAGAAGAAGGGCAGTTAAGGATGAGGCAGTGAGGAAGGGGCAAATCACACACAACTGTCACAGGTGAAAGAAAACACGACGGGTAACCGAAGAAATATGCTCTGAAAAGGAAAGGGAAGAATCAAGGGTGACACCAAGATATCTGAAAGATGAGACCAGAGGGATAGTAGTAGAGGCAAGAGAAGGAGCCATCAGGAGGGAGGGGAGGGGAGACCCGAAGGTGATCTGAGTGGCAGTAGACTTCAGGGGATTGAACTGAAGGAAATTCCAATCATGAATTGAGGAAAGAAAGACATTAAGGGGTGCTATATCAGGAGCAGAGGGACTGGTCCGGTGCAGCAGAATGATATCATCCGCATAGTAACATGCAGAGATACCAAGCTGCTGCACCAGAAGAGCAAATGGGCCCAGAAAAATGTTGAAGAGCAGGGGGGACAGAACAGAACCCTGAGGGACCCTACAGGAGAGAGACATGGGTGGGGGAGGTGGAAGAGGCAGACAACCGAAAAGGAATGGGCACTAAGGTAGGAGCAGAACCACAGTCAGGGAATGCCAGAAACACCAAGGTTCGCAAGACGTTGGAGAAGAGTACGGTGATCCACTAAGTCAAAGGCTGCAGATAGGCCCAGAGAGATGAGAAGAGTATAGTCACCCCGATCATGGGCGACATGTAACTCATTGAGGAGAGAGAGAAGAATAGATTCTGTGCTGTGGCTCAGGCATAAACCAGATTGGCAGGGATGAAGTGCATTAGTAGAGGCAAAGTGAGGGGATAGCTGGCAAAGACAAAGCGCTCTTGAAGTTTAGAAAGGAAAGGAAGATTGGAAACGGGATGCCAGTTAACCATGGCACTGGGATCAAGGGAAGGTTTCTTAATGAGAGGACGGACCAGGGCATACGTCCAAGGCGAGGAAAAGCGACCTGTGGAATAAATGCATGTGAAACTCTGTGTTGAATTTTCAGATAATTGGGTCGCCAGGAGTCAGGACTGACTCAAACGCACACATTGATTGATGAAATGAAAATTAATCATTGGTTCCATTTTGTCATTCAAAACCTATCCTAACATCCAATTATCTTAGGCAATAATCTCTCTCCCGTACCCTGTAATACTGGGGTATGTTTACTAAAGAGCAGTAACAGAACAAAGGTGGCGTTAATGGGTGTTATCAGCGCCCGTGAGTGGTTTAATGCCACATAAAGCACTGATAACACTGGATTAACGTGCGGAAGCATTATGGTAAAAGGAGGTGGAGGACTAGGTGTTAATGGGGCGGAGACAGCATGTGCTTCTTTAACGCTGGGTTGTCTTACTGAGCATTAGAGCTCCCGGCGCTGGGAACCCTAACGCCATCAGAAAGCTCATGGCAAAGGCTATTTCTGAGGGGAGAGAGCCTATTTCATGTATGCAATGTGCTCCACCCACAATTGTTCTCAAATTAGTGATAGTAGTTCTCCATTGGCAGCAACAGCTAGTGCTCTATTAATAAAGAACAGTATGTTGTTGATGTCAAATTGGCAAAGGAGGTGTCATGTGGGTGATGCAGTGGGACTGGCTGGTCCACTAGGCAGGGAGAGAGGGATTGGCTGGAATGCTGTCCACCCTGATCAGTGGACCCTGGCACCTGACTAGTTTGCCGAGTGTATTTATTTATTTATTTAGTATACATTTGTATACTGCTACTTCCAGCAATCAGCAGCAGTTTTTGATTACAGATTGGAAATTGTCAAATCATGACAGGAAATTTTTGAGGTATAAACACATTGATTAGACAGGAAAGCACAGCACACAGAGAACTATTTTACAGGGAACATGGGCTATGGAGGGTTAAGTGGCTTGCCCAAGACCACAAGGAGCATCTGTGGGACTAGAAACCCCAGTCCTTCCGGCCCAAGGTTGCTGTCCTCTAGTGGGATTTGAACCCCCAACCTTCCGGCCTGAAGTACCTTGACCCAACCACTAGGCTACTCCTCCACTCCAGCTGGCCCTGGGATCAGGATGCCCCAACTTGCACATATTGAGTGGTTATGTGCCTATGGGGGGGGGGGGAATATGACACTGAGGTAGGAATACTATGCAATATGTTAACAGCCCATGTCAGAAGAAAAATGACCATCCTACCACCTCACTTGCCAAATGATGACCATAATCTGTGCATGAACCGGTGACCCATCCAAAAATATGCACACCATCAGTTACAACCATCTGAGCCACATGTGAATCTAGAATGACTATGGTGGTCTGCAGTATATGAGATTATTCCATGACTGCCCCACAGGTGGGGCCGGCCCTTCCATTGTGTGAGAATGTTGTTCACACAGGGCCTCAAACGAACTTCATTCCACTCAGTTTGCAGGGCTGGCTTCAAAGGGAGCAGGAAGGCCCAAGGCCCTGGCTCACTTCTGCATAGCTACCGGGGTGAAGATTGTGAGCTCCTTTCTCCAGCAGCTGTGTTCTCGTGAAGTGCATTGAGTGCTGGGAAACAAGAAATGCCGTTTAACCTTTCCCGGCACTCAGCGCGCTTCACGAGAACATGGTGGGAGTGAAGGAAAATACTGCTCGTCACGCCAGTGCTGTGCAGAGGTGAGCCGGGACTTCAGACCTCCCTGGCTCCTTCTGAAGCCGCTCAGACAGGCATAGGGATCCTTGGGGGGGGACTAGGAAAGGACTGGAAATAGGCTGATAGAGGAGTCTTGGACTGGAAATGGGCTGATTGGGGTGCTTGGACTGGAAATGAGCTGATGGGGGGGGCTAGGATAGGACTGGAAATGGCTGATTGGGGGGCTTTGACTGGAAATGGGCTGATGGGGGGGGCTAGGATAGGACTGGAAATGGCTGATTGGGGGGCTTTGACTGGAAATGGGCTAATGGGGGGGGGCTTGGACTGGAAATCGGTGATGGGGGACTAAGATAGGACTGGAAATGGCTAATGGGGGGCTTGGACTGGAAATCGGTTGATGGGGCTAAGATAGGACTGGAAATGGCTGATGGGGGGCTAGAATTTCGAAATGGGCTGATGGCAGGGGTAGGATTGGAAATGGGCTGATGGGGGGGCTAAGACTGGAAATGGATTGATGCAGGGGGATGGGAGAATAGGACTAGAAGGGAATGGATGCTGGGTGGGGCTGGAACTAGAAGGGAACTGATGTTGGGAGGGATTAGAAGCAGATGGGGCTGGGGAGTGAGGATGAAAAGATATTTTGTATAGGCAATGCAAGCCTTTGAGTCAGTCCTGACTCCTAGCAACCCAGAAGCTCCTGGGTTTTCTTGGCAGTGTCACTGGAAGTAGATTGCCAGGCCTTTCTTCCAAGGCAATGGAGGGTTAAGTGACTTGCCCAAGGCTGCAAGGAGTGCAAGTGGGAATTGAACCCTGGTTGCTTGGTTACCAAGCCAGTGTTCTAACCACTGGGCTACTCCATTTTGTGTAAGAGGGAAGAAAAATCTACCATTGGCTGTGTATTGGGACAGTAGGTGGGGAATGAGGACGAAAGGGTGAAATTTGAGTGGATGAAAAAGAAATAAAGAAAGAAATGGAGGAAAGAGCTAACGGGGAAAGATCAGTATGTTAAAGCAGATGTAGAGAGAGAATGGAAAAGAACAAGAGAAAAGAAAGGACAAATGGATAGCAGACAATTGAGAGTTAGCAGAAGACACAAAGAAACCAGAAGAAAGTGGCTGGAGCAATTGCAACTGAAAAATAAAATGCCCAAACAACAAAAGGTAGAAAAATATTTTTTTATTTTGAATTTATTAACTGGAAGATGTCAGCTCTGGGAAATATGCATCGCTAATGTCTTTGTGTTTTTGTTTAGTACAAGAGGAAATTAATTTATAGTGTTATTTCTCCTGTGTTGTAGATTCCAAATTTGGCTTTTGGGGTTCCCAATTTAATTGTTGTCCTTTTATTTCTAAATTGTGATCCCTTGTTCTTTGTGTGGTGATGGTCTGTGTTCTCCAGTAGGAGATGTATTGGTATTCTCTGAAATGTATTGGTTTAATATTTGCAGTGTTGCCTTTTGATAGGTAGGGTTTGGTGCTTTGTGAGTCCTGGTAGTGCTGTTATGATACAGCGGGTTTGCTATGGGTACCGAATGGGCAGCATTTGTAGCACTTCCTAATGTGCCTGGAGGTTGGTACTGGAATATAGTAATGTAGAAATCTGGTAGTCTTTCTTTATCCAGACACTCATTAAGAGGCATGTTTACTAAAAGCACATGTTAACATTATGCAAATAGTTATGCAAATGAGGCCCCTTTTGCAGAGCAGGCCTCACATTGAGTCTTCGCACATGGCCCCACACCCCCCTTGTGCTGCCCCTACCCACAAGCACATACCAGGAAAATGGGTACGTTGGTCATTCTGCTTGGACACCTTTGGCTGGAATGTGTGTGTTCACATATCATGGCCTGCCCCTTTGACTGGACAGTTCCCATATGTAAGACATGAATGTCAGTTGAAGCAGCAGCATAGCAAGGCAGCGCACCATACAGACCCAACAAGATGTCCCTCTCCCACACCTGCTGAACATACCTTGCTAGACAAGTACAGCACAGAATCTACAGAGATCTAAGCAGGCGTAGGCATACCCCAACTCATGTTCCTCATGCATCCACATATATACCCATTGATCAATGACTCCCCCTCCTCCTCTCCCTCCCCTTCCTCCTTGACATGGCTGTTCTGTGGCTCTGAACACATGGCCAGTATGTGTATAACAGAAAGATCATAGGATCAAGACCAAGTTGTGGATCAGGAATGATCTATCCAGGTATGTTAACTTTATTCTATGTTTCCAGAACTGTATCATCATATGCAACCTTCAACATTTTGTCCAGCATGAGACCTCACACTCAGTTAACACACTGAGAAGCTCCACCACCCATGGCAATGATGGAGCATCAAAGAGGCAAGTAAGAATGCCAACCTGCACCACATTTGGACAGCAGGGTCATGTGTGTGTGTGTGTGTGAGAGAGAGCTGCAGCAATGTACCGTGCATGTGGGGTCCAGGCTTTATGTCTGTGAATACAACATGCTGCAGGTCAGCTCTACAGAAATCCCAGTTACACCATCATCAAGGCCCATCCCCACAGCATTCCCCTACACTTACCCCCCAACACAACACTGCTGTGCAAATCCCAGATTGCTTGCTGGTTTAACTGGAATATGCAGGGGGGACACATGTATGTGTGTTGCAGCCCTCACCCCTGACTGAGCCCCCCGGCCTCAGGACATACCAATTTGCACAAGTGAGAGACCTGATTAATGCCAACTGCCATAACAGCTGTATCCATGGCAACACTGTCACACCTCTTGGTGCAGCCGTAGCCTATAGGAAACTAGCCTGAAGTGGAGAGCTGGCCTCTGTAAATGTCCAATTCATTCACTTAGTTCATGATACTGGAAAGATTCTGCAATTTACCTGCATGCACATTGCTCTTGTCCTATGCTGCAGTCACAGAGTTCAATTCAGGGGACTCTTTGTTCCATGCAGTGTATTCACATACAGGCAGGTCCATATCAGGCAAGTTTGCAAACATAATATACACCATCTAAACATTGTCTACTGATCACTGCTTAAAGCATTCAGCAGTACATTACCTATTACCCCAAATGAGAGTCCAAATGCACCTGTGTGCCTGATTGTGACTGTAAGACAATGACCTCTGAATGGCACGTGCACAATTCCAGCTGCCGAATGCACCACAGGATGTCATGTTGGTCTCTGCATCGCCTGCCACTATATAGGAAGGCAGAGCCTGGAGGTGAATGTTGGGGTGAGGGGAACCATACATTTTAGAATGTGCTCTTCGTAGGTGGCAGTGCTGGCCAAAGTCTATGTTCACATGTCTAGAAGCTATGCGGGCCTACTCAGTGTCTGCATGTGTTACATCAGAAGTCCTGCATGACAGCCTCACTGGCTCCCCATGGCAAAGAATGTAACAGTCACAAGGATGTTGTTAGAGTACAAAGAGGCAAGTAATGGTGGTGTATGTGTTGCCGGCAACTGTTCCAACACCCAACCCCATGTCCAACCTGCCATGCTTCCATGCACGCTTGGTGGGGGGGGGGGGGGGGGAGGGCACTGCATCTGCAGCATGGGATAGTGCATGTGCTGTATTGGCCAGTTTTGTAGTGTTCACAGATAAGGACATGACATTATATGGGTGTACAAGCATGGCATTATGTTCATTGCCAAAGGCTATGTAGGGGGACACTGTATATGGGTATGTGACAGGCGTAGGCCACTGTGGGCCAGAATACACTCACAGCCTATCTCTGACCCGCTTTCCACTGTGCCTCACATTGCATAAGCTGTCCCCAATTCAAAATAAAAGGGCACATAATGAGGAGCACAGAATTCTGGGCATTGCCTAAAACAGAGCATTTGCACAGGATATATATGAGTCAGAGGTAAGGCAAATGGCTGAGCCATCTTAGCATGAGTCTGTCACAGGCATAAGAACATAAGATATGCCATACTGGGTCAGACCGAGGTCCATCAAGCCCAGTATTCTGTTTCCAACAGTGGCCAATCTAGGTCATACATACCTAGCAATATCCCCAAAAGACACAGGTTCCACAATGCTTGTACTGGGTCAAGCATTGATATCCTGGGTCCCTTTTTAATAGTGGTTTATGGACCTTTCCTCCAGGAACTTGTCCAAACCTTTTTTAAACCCAGCTATACTACATCCTCCGGTAACAGATTCCAGAGTTTGATTACACGTTGAGTGAAAAAATATTTTCTCCTATTTGTCTTAAATAGTTTACCCTGTAGCTTCATTACATGTCCCCTAGTCTTTCTATATTTTGATAGCGTAAACAATTGATCTATGTTTACCTGTTCCACTCCATTCATTAATTTATAGACCTCTATCATATCTCCCTTCAGCCGTCTCTTTTCCAGGTTGAAGAGCCCCAACCTTTGTAGCCTCTCTTCATAGGAGTAGCCTTCCATCCCCTTTACCATTTTGGTGGCTCTTCTCTGTACTTTTTCTAATAACGCTATGTCCTTTTTAAGATACGGTGACCAGAACTGCACACAATATTCAAGGTGCGGTCGTACCATGGAACGATACAGAGGCATTATAATACCCTTTGTTTTATTCTCCATCCCTTTCTTTATGATACCTAGCATTCTATTTGCTTTCTTGGCTGCCGCAGCACACTGGGCGGAGGGTTTTAACATGTTATCCACGATGACTCCTAAATCTTTTTCCTGGGTGGTGGTTCCCAATGTGGAACCTTGCATTGTGTAACTATAGTGTGGGTTGTTCTTTCCTAGGTGCATAACTTTGCACTTGTCCACATTGAATTCATCTGCCATTTCGATGCCCAGTCTTCCAATTTATCCAGATCCTCCTGCAGTTTCCACAATCCTCTTGGGTTTTAACAACTTTAAACAGTTTTGTATCATCTGCAAATTTGATAACCTCACTCGTTATTCCATTTTCCAGGTCATTTATGAATATGTCAAAAAGTAGCGGACCCAGTACAGATCCCTGGGGTACTCCACTATTCACCTTTTTCCATTGGGAATATTGGCCATTTAGCCCTACCCTCTGCTTTCTATCTTTTAACCAGTAACCGATCCACAATAGTACACTGCTCCTATCCCATTGACTTTTTAGTTTCGCCAAAAGTCTCTGATGAGAGACCTTATCAAAAGCTTTCTGAAAGTCCAGATACACTATATCAACCGACACACCTTTGTCTACCTGTTTTATGCACACCTTCAAAAAAACATATCAGATTAGTAAGACAAAGATCTTCCTTGTCTAAAGCCAATGTTGGCTGTCTCCCATTAGGCCATGACTATTCTACATGCTGATGTAATTTTGTTCTTTACTATGGTTTTCTTACCATTTTCCCCGGTACTGACGTCAGACTCACCGGTCTGTAATTTCCAAGTCACCCCTGGAAAACCCTATTTTAAAGATTGGTGTTACGTTGGCGGACCCTCCAATGTTCAGGTCATTAAAGATGATTTTAATGAAAGTTCACAGATTACCAATAGCAGCGTCCGCAATCTCATATTGTCAGTTCTTTCAACCACCCCTTTGGATGTATACCAATCCGGTCCAGGTGATTTGCTACTATCAGTTTAATCAAATAGTTTGTAATATATCTTCCCGGTGGTAGCATCATTTCTTCTTAATTCCTCTGCAGTATCACCTTGTTAAATACCAACTTCAGTTTTTGGGAAACATCCTTACATCTTTCATCAGTAAAGACCGAAGCAAAGAATTCCATTCATGTCACTCTGCTATAGCCTCGTCCTCTCTTACTGCCCCTTTTACCCCTCTATCATCTAATGGCCCAACGGCCCTCTCTCAACAGGCCTTTTGCTACGAATGTACTTGAAAAAGTCTTTATTTCGTGTTTTTTGCTTCCGTAGCAAGTTCCTTCCTCAAAATTCTAGCTTTGCATGCCTTATCAATGCTTTGCATTTACACTTGCCAGTGGCTTGTGCTGTTTTCACAGTTTTCTTCGTTGACTCTTTTTTTCCATTTCCTGAAGGATTCTGTGTTTTGGCCCCCCCCCAGCAACAGCCTCTCTCTGACCTCACCTTTAAACCATTCTCGGCAGTTTTTTTGGACTTTCTTCCACTTTTCTTAATGCGTGAAATACAGCTGGTCTGGGGCTGCGAGGATAGTATTTTTAAATAACACCCCTCCCCAAGCTTGCTGTAAGTCTTTCAACCCTTTGCAACTGCTCCTTTTAGTTTTTTCTTAACTAGATTCCTCATTTTATCATAGTTCCCCTCCCTTTTGAAAGTTAAAGGTGAGTACTGTGGATGCCTTTACTATCCCTCCTCCACTAATGAAATCAATACACGATCATGCTATGATCACTATTGCCAAGTGGTCCCAACACCCTTATTTCTTGACACCAGGATCTGGCGTTCTCACTAAGGACTAGGTTCCAGTATGGCTCCCCCCTCTGGTCGGTTCATGACCCAGCTATGCCTCCAAGAAGAGTAGTCCCATTATTTCATCTAGAAACTTTATCTCCCAAGCATGTCCTGCCGTAACACGACCCCAGTAGTATACCAGGGTAATGTGAAATCACCCATTATTATTACTCTTGCTGTGACTTTGGTTAGCTTTCCTTGATTTCTTTGAGCATTTCATCATCCATTTGTTTTTCATTCTGGCCCCAGTGCGGTCGATAGTACACTCCCACTGCCATCACCGTTTCCCTTTTTTTATATGGAGCATTTCAATCCATTAGAGATTCTACAGCAAATTTTTGTTTCCTGCCAAAACTTTAATC